>JACGWG010000067.1:195092-205317 GCA_023678865.1 Polistes exclamans | reverse complement strand
GGGGGGGCCGCCTAGGAGCTATTCCCCTTTGCGGCCTCGCATTCATTCTTCTCCTACTGAGAAATGCACGCTCTCTCTCTCTTTCACCATCTTCCTTGGCCTTCATCACAAGTCCTGAAAAGGACTGGAATGCAGCCCACGCCCCCGGGGTATCCAGGGACAACCTGACTATCCCGGGAAGTGTAAGCTGCACCCCCCCCCAACTCTCTGACCAAGGAATCCCTCGCATTCGTCCACGCTGGGCATTCGATCAGAGTGTGTTCCGCATCGTCTCTATCCGCACCGCAGTGAAAGCACCGCGGGGAGTCTGTCCTTCTGATTCCATGTAAGTACGCAGGAAAGCAACCATGGCCAGCCATCAGTTGAGTGGTGTGGAAGGTCGTACCTATGGAGTACGGCCTCCCAACCCACTCATCCAACCTGTCAGCAATAGCTGCCCTAACCCGCGCACCCGTCTCTCCTATAACTCCTATCAAACTAATCTCCTCCACCTTCCATGCAGCAATCGCCTCCATCCTGGCAAAAGCGCCCAGTGCCGCCCTAATATCCGGAGAGACAGGTCCCTCCGCATTCTTAAGAGTCACATACACCTCTGCCAGTCGAGGCGCCAGATGGTCGAGGGGAATGATCCCCGCAACCATCATTGCCGCATGAAAGGAAACCGTCCTATAGGCACAACACACTCTGATCGCCACCTTTCTTTGCAAGGCTCGAACAGCCCTCCTGATCCTCTGATCTTCCACAACAGCGCGCCACCACACCGGAGCACCATAAAGGAGCACAGAGTGGATCACGCTGCTGTAGAGACGCCGCTTCTTCTCCCTCGGCCCGTGGAGATTCGGAAGGATTCTCCCAATAGACCGAAGGATCCCTTCCGCTTTCGGGATTAAGGCCCTAAAGTGGGGCCTAAATGACATACTTGAATCTAAAACTATGCCCAGGTATTTCACACTGGGCTTCACTGCAATACAAACCCCCCTGTATCTAATCACAGGAGGAGGAGCAATCCTGCGTCTGCGTAAGGCAGAGGCAGGGAAGGCCATTGCCTCCGTTTTCTGCAGCGCCACTTTCAGGCCTAATCCCTCAATTTCATTCACAAGGACCTCGAGGTCCTGTTCAGCCGTTGACATCGCGTAAGATAGGTCCCGCCCCGCTGAAAGGAGGGCCGTGTCATCTGCATAGCAAACCACACGAGACCCCCCCGGCAGCGGGACTCGGAGGACCCTATCATACGCAATATTCCAAAGTGTGGGGCCCAGGACAGAGCCCTGTGGAACCCCACACATCACACTAACATTGTTCACAATACCCTGCCTTCCGATGAAGGACAAGAGCCGGTCACGAAAATAATCCTTAATTATATTTACAAGGTAGGTGGGGAAGCCACTTCTCACCATTGACTCTAACACCATCTCCCAGGGGAGGCTCCCTAGGACCCTGACGCAACCCTGACGCAACCCCGACGTTATAATTTACGAAATGTTAAGAAACTAGGAAAAATCATTTCTTCGCAAGACAATGAAGACCACGCTGATTCTGCTATTCACAGTAATGCTCGTGAAAAGTAACAACAAAGAGGATTTTAATTCGACCCACTATGATTTTTGGCAAGAAATTGGAAGAATCATAACAGAATATCATTGTATATGTTACCGTCAAAGCCGAAAATCAGTCATCATTGTTAGTACTTCCTCGGCATTCTTATCAACGGAAAGAGCCATATATACACTTCAACATAAATGTTCATAATCTCAGAGACACGTATACCTAAAATCCTCATTAATTATCACATGTTATCCCTAAGACGAGAACTTAAGGAATCAGGATTATTAAGCAGGTGACAATCATGTGTGAGGAAATACGTTAAAATTTATACCAGATAACACCTCTCAATAAAAGAAGTAAGAAAGTCTTGGTAGACGAATTAGGCATGGCAATTAAATATTTTTTCGGAAACTCAAAGAGACGCGGAAGATTTAAAAAAAATCAATAATAATTTAGATTGACTTAAACGTCAACAACGGGAGTATATAATCACGTTAAATAAATCAATAAGTATACTACACAAAATCGACGAAGATATAAACGCTAACATAGAAATTATTAACAGGAGTTTGTCAAATATGTCAAAAGTTTTTAATGATCGAAACATTAAATTTGATCATTTTGATGAAAATAACTACGCTTATTATACAGGGATAACACTTTCTCGATTATGTTAGGCAAATTAAAAAGATCCTTTATTTTTTCAGAACAATTATTCGATTTAGAAATACTCATATATGAATAAATGTCAAAAAGATTCGTGCACACCTGTTAGAAATTTATTCTAATAAAGAACTTATGTTACATTATCATAATTTGTTAGATTATCGCTTTACTAAGGGAACAATCGTATTTACCCAAGACTCTATCATATACACCCTTAAAATTCCTATCCTAAATCCTATCGAAATTCACTTTAATCCAAAGACTTGCTATTATCAACGATACTAATCAAACGGCAATTGTTACCACGCCTTGGATTTTAATTAGACCTACAATCAGGCTATCTGCGAAGAACTGTCAATTCATTGATAGGAGAGTATACCTATGTCGACAAATAACGATAGCTGAAATAAGATCAACTGTTGTATATGTACACTCATTATTAATATTTGTTTACAAATTATCCGAAAATTCGACATTAATATCGAGCAATTACTTGATAAGGATTAAACATGGTAGCAACGAGACGATGATCAAGGGAACACACTTGATATAAGAAGGTAACCTGCAAATTTAAGGGGTTACATGGGTTTGGGACTTTCCAAAAATCAATTTTTTTTTATCTTATTAAATCCTACAACTTGTCTAGAATATTGTTTTAAATTTTGAAATCGGTAAGAGTAATAGTTTAAGAGATAGAGCCTTGAGAAGTTCCACTCTTAAATGGTTCGTTTATCATCACTCAAAACTTTAAACACGTTTTTCTCAAAACACTATTTTTAAAATCGGTTGTCAAGATTTCCCGAAAACTATGTAATCAATCTCGATGTAATTTGCTACACGTCTTCGAGATACTATTGACAAGGACTTGGACGAATGATTTATCAGGTCAATCTAAAAGTTCGTGGACATTTAGCTCGCATGGTAAATTTTGGTAAACATTTTCCAAGTTTGGATACTTTTCTAATCTTTTTTAAATGACAAAAGATTATCCCATGAGATGAATGCATCTTTTCTGCGATCTAATCCATTGTTAAATGTGGCTCTAATTCCACAAGATTTTTTTTAAACGTCGTCATCAAAATTGACATACATGTTACTAATGCGCACAAACTTTTGGACTGATCTGATACTTACTTACCCGAACGAAATAAATCATTTGTTATTACTTACGTGTGTGAATTCATACTTCGGATACTGTAACATAGAGATCCGAGTAGCAGGGATGCAAACGTTAATAATTAATAATAATTCTTGATGGTATTAAGTCCAGTCTTGTCTGATAAAAAACACTTGGATGAAAAAGACTAGCGGTTAAAAACTTTGGAAGCTGCGGCAGCAATTGTTCGTGAAGATATTCAATTTTGCGTTTTCGATAATACTATGTACCCCCCACCAGGTAGAATGTTCGAGGATATAAATAAAGATATTCCCGAATCATTGTCATATTTTTTGGAACAAGTCATTTTAAAAAAAACGCGCCAAGTACACTACCTCACTGGTGGTGTGGAAATGTGTGCATATCATGTATAATGTGACTCTTAGAATCGCGATATTTCAGGAATGGTAAATCTTAGGAAAGAAATCATAAAGACCATTTTTGTAGAGAATTTTAAGATCTACAACTTTGGTTTAAAAATTTTTTTAATAAAACTTACCGTTTTCAAGAAAAATCCAAAAAACCTAAAATTTTTACCTTTGACCTCGAATAACTTTTTAAGCACACATAGAATCGATGGGGATTTTTAAAACTTTATTTGTAATGGTAAACTACAGCTCTCCACCAAAATTTGGCTTTCCAGGAATTATTGTTATTTGACCACTTTTTTTATGTCTAAATTGACCGGACTAAAAATAAAATTTGTATTTAATATGCTCTTAGAATGATTTTCAATAAAATGCATGTATAAAACATTTCGTTCTAAACCCGCTAATCTTCCAATACGATAAAGGACAAAGAATACAGATTTTCCGTTAAAGGGACACACAGTCTCAACAACCCCCACCATTCTCGTTTTTGTTTATGCGTATGGGAGTGATTAGCGGTGTTTGTAGGGGGAGAGTGTTGCGTTAGGTCTGTGCTCGAGGATATATTATTTTCAACGTTGTTTAAATAGTAATTTGATATTCTATAGAATATCAAAGTATTATGTTCAATAGAATTTTTCAATTTCCGACTTTGTCTGAAGGCTCTTCATATTCATAGTAATGACGAGGATTTACTAGTATTGCCTGATTTTCCGCTTTGATGGTAACATAGATATACAGAACGCACGACACTCGATCGTCAAAACGAAAAATTCTCGCTGCAGAAGGAAAAATTAGAAAGAGAGAAATATCGGTTTCTTGTCTCATTCGCACTCGTATACAAAACGCTCAACACTCGATGGCCAAGACGAAAAATTCTCGCTACAGCATGAAAAAATATCATAGATATATAATACAGAACGCTCAACAATCGTTAAACCGTTACGATATTAGTATAATTTAGCAACGTTTATTCGCGTTAATTTTATAATTTTTTAAAACAATTTAATATATATGGACCGTTTATTTCGAAAGAAGTGTAAGTTCATTTTCTGTTGTTTTGAGAAAATCAAAGGTTTGCATATTGGTTAATTTAAAAATATTCATTAATTATATCAAGTTTGACAATGTTTCTATTAATTTATCGATATGTAATTTGTTTATATACATTACTTTTAGGCAAATTTAACTAAAATAATGTATATTTACAGGCTGCAAATGGACTTACACCACTTTCAAAATTAGTCAATTGTTAAAATCGTTTAATTTCAATTTTGAAAAATCAAATATCACTTAAAATATATTTCATATTAATCCAATTTTGTTTACAAATAATAACAAGAAATAAAGTAGAAGTAGTATTTTTTATTTTTAACGTTAATTATATTGATAAATTTAACATTATTAGTAGTATTTATTTATGCTCTTCATGTAGCAGCTTTTTTAAATATTTATGATGCACAGGAAGTATACAGTGTATTAACTGCTCGATATTCTTATATTTTTTGTAAGAAATAGGCATAGCATCGTGATACAAATGTACCAGGCGATTTTTTCAAATTGTGACTGGTTTTTCCGGACTGTAGGTGATAAATTTTAAGTCTTAAATTCTGTATTTTTCATCAACATTTTATATAAAATAGTATATGGTGTACTTTTTCAAAACCTTATCCAACATATTTGCAACCAATTTACCTTCTTTTTATTATTGTTTTTTGTTATCTGTTTTTTGATTGCGTTCTGTAAGTTCTTCGTTGAAACGAAATTCTCTCGTTTCATTTCATGTAAAATAAATTTATTATGTTGTTTACACTGTTCTATAATATCATAATATTCCTATAGTATATACAGGAAATTCTTTTTTATATTATTTTTTTCTTTTTTTTTCTATGGAAATTTGACTTACACCACTTTCATAATCAATGGTTACGCAATTTCTTTTACCGGTCAATTTTAAATTGGATAAAGCATTGACATTTTTTAAGAAAATAAATACAAATAAGTTATAAATAGAAAGTTTACACTAAATTAAGTATAAATTACGTGATATCTCATTTTTTTACAAAATGGACTTACACCACTTTCAAAATAAACGGTCCATATAACGACACTTATTGTTAGATCCTTTACCAATATCCTAAAGTATTATCCGCTTAAATAGTATCAACTTTAAATTTTAATAATGATTTTTCATCGACCTATTGAAAGTCATCGTACATAGGAGTTTGCATCATTGCTCATCTATACAAATTGTTAACATCGAAGTACAATAAATATGACGAAGTTTTTAATGGATCATACGTTGTCATGAATCGATCGTAGACTATGAACTCGTATTTATAATGCACGCCTTAAGGAATGGCTATCTTTTGAATAAATGTTTTTAGGATAGTATAATATATATAAAAGAGACACAAATAGGTATTTATACTTGCTTAAGTGCCTAATATGTATATACGTGGCTTATATAGGCATATCATGTATAATGTGACTCTTAGAATCGCGATATCTCAGGAATGGTAACTCTTACGAAAGAAATCATAAAGACTATTTTTGTAGAGAATTTTAAGATCTACAACTTTGGTTTAAAAATTTTTTTAATAAAACTTACCGTTTTCAAGAAAAATCCAAAAAACCTAAAATTTTTACCTTTGACCTCGAATAACTTTTTAAGCACACATAGAATCGATGGGGATTTTTAAAACTTTATTTGTAATGGTAAACTACAGCTCTCCACCCAAATTTGGCTTTCCGGGAATTTTTGTTATTTCAAATGTTTAAATTGACCGGACAGAATGCAGATATAAAACATTTCGTTCTAAACCCGCTAATTTTCCGATACGATAAAGAACAGAAGATACAGATTTTCCGTGGACATTTCTACGAATATCTGTTTAAATATAATATATTCTTCACCTGCGATAATTAACAGTAGGCCCTATATAAGAACACACCGGTGTAGAATAAGTTCCATTTTCTACAAGTGCGCACAGTCTTATAAACACACGTATAAAAACCCGCACACAAGAATTCACGAAGCAGTAAAGGTGTTTAATTAGTTATAAGAATATTTGTTTTTTAGTATGCTCTTCGAATGATTTTTAACAAAATGCAGGTATAAAACATTTCATTCTAAACAAGCTTATCTTCCGAAACGATAAAGGACAAAAAATACAGATTTTCCGTTATGGGTACACACAGTCTCAACAACCCCCACCAGTCTCGTTTTTGTGTATGTGTTTGGCAGCGATTAGCGGTGTTTGGGAGGGGGGGGGGGGTTGCGACGGGTCTGTGTTCGAGAATGTATTATTTTCAACGTTGTTTAAATAGTAATTTAATATTCTATAGAATATCAAAGTATTATGTTCGATGAATAGGAAAAACTCTCCAAAAAGTCTTATTTCCGATTTCGTCTGAAGGCTCTTCATATTCATACTAATGACGAGGATTTACTAGTATTGCCTGAATCCCGCTTTGACGGTAACATCTATATATATATCGGCGTATAAGCGCGGCATTTTTAAATCGAATCTTGATGCTTATGGCATGCCGTTTTTTTATTTATGGTCAAAAATAGTGAATCTTGATTAAAAGAAAAACAATAATTTATTTTAAAAGAAACTATTATTATTTAGTCGAGAGTAAAAATAATGAATTATTTTGTATCTCGACATATAAAAGTAATTAGTATAATTAATTATTATAAATTTTTTGCCTTAAAAAATTTATTTGTATATCAAATTGAATACGTATTTTTTTAAAGACAAAATTTATAATTTAAAAATTTTTCTTATTAAATTATGTATTTTAGGAAATTTTAAATTAAAGATTTGTTGTCTTGTAAATATTTATTTCTGTATCAAATTGAATACATATTTGAAAAAGAAGAATTTTATATCTACACATAAAATTAATTTAAGATATACAGGAAAAGATATTTGTGTAATTTATAAACGTGTAATTTATTTTTTGTCTAGACATAATTTTAATTCATTTCTATTATATTATAAAAAAACAGAAGTGCATTTTTATTCAACTTCAAAGTCAGAAAAATTATAATAACTAAATTGAACATTTTTCAAATGGCAGTAGTATCATCTCTGCTTCTCGCGCCGGTAGTTACCGTTCGATTCTTCCCGGGGGAATTATTTTTTTTTTCAAGTTCTCTAACCTTAAGTTATACAAATTCTTTTTACATTTCTTAATTACTAATTATATACAAGAAAAATATATATTGTTATTTGTTACTCTATATTGAAAAATAATATATTTTTATATAACTATTAAGTGTACAAATAAGTTTCCGCCGTTTTAAAGTAGATAGCGCGGCGCGGAGTTTCCGTTAACTTTCGCAGATGATATCCTGCTTAAAAATTAGTTTGGACGTTTAAGAACAACACAACCTATTAATATTATTGATTTCATATAGGTAAAATATAATTTTTTTTAGTTGAAAATGTCCAAATTTAAGCCAAATAAGCGTCATTTGCGGAAAATATTAGTTTACCTCTTTAATATAAAGAAATCTGCTGCTGAGGCGCATCGATTGCTCGTAGAAGCATATGGTGAGACTGCTTTGAGTGAGAGAACGTGTCGTGACTGGTTTCAAAAGTTTAAAAACGGTGATTTCGACGGAGAAGAAAAAGATCGCAGTGGAAAGCTAAAAATTTATGAGAATGCAGAATTGGAGGAAATATTGGAGGAAGATTCATCTCAAACACAAAAAGAACTTGCTGTAACATTAGAAGTCACTCAGCAAGCAGTCTCACATCGTTTTAAATCATAAGGAATGATTAATAAACAAGGAAATTGGGTTCCGTACGAATTAAAGCCGAGAGATATTGAACGTCGATTATGCTTAAGTGAAATACTGCTTGCTAGACATAAAAAAAAGGATTTTTTACATCGTATCATCACTGGTGACGAGAAACGGATACATTATGATAATCCAAAAAGAAGAAAATCATGGGGATTACCAAGCCATGCGTCAACATCAACAGCAAAACCGAATATTCACGGAAAAAAACTCATGATGTGTATTTGGTGGGATCGACTAGGTTTAGTGTATTATGAGTTGCTTAATCCGAGCGAAACAATCACCGGAGCCCTCTATCGAACACAATTAATGAGATTGAGCCGAGCTCTGAAGGAAAAACGCCCTCAATACTATTCTAGACACGAAAAAATTATTCTCCTACATGACAATGCTCGTCCACATGTAGCGGCTCCCGTAAAAAAGTATTTGGAAACACTTGATTGGGAAGTGTTGCCCCACCCGCCGTATTCACCAGACATTGCACCGTCCGATTATCACCTATTTCGGTCCATGGCACATGCTCTGTCAGAGCAGCGGTACAAATCATATAAAGATACCAAAAATTGGGTTAATTCGTAGATAACCTCAAAAGACAAGGAGTTCTTCCGTCGTGGGATCCGAATGTTGCCTGAGAGATAGGAAAAAGTCATTGCAAGTGATGGAGAGTATTTTAAATAACCTTAAATTTACCATTCTTCTAGAATAAAAAACGGCGGAAACTTATTTGTACACCTAATATTAAAAAATAAAATATTTCCTGTAATTTAAGTAATGAATCTTACTTTATTTGCGCAAGATAAAAAAAAATTTATTGCTTCAAATTTTTTATAATATTTTAATTTTCTTTCCTTAAAATTTAATTTCTTATTAAAATAAAAAAAATGTTTCACTGAAGAGTAAGTTGAACATTTAACGAAGAAAAGATGAGACAGAGTTTTTATGAAACACAAAAGCTATTTACTTATTTACATCAATCTTAAAAAGTATCCGATTTTTATAAAGTCTTCATGCTCTTTTCAGTCACATTCCTCATAATGAAAATCTTCCGGGGGGTCCAATTCTTCGATAATATCGAGGAATTCATTTCTTGAGATATTCTCGTCATCCTGGTCTCTTTCTTCTGCTTGAATCTCTCTTGAATCCACGACTGTGTTGATTGAAAAGTTGGAGCACGATTGTCCTCCACAGTATTCGCACAATTGAGGGCAAACTAGTCCAGTTTTTTGGCAGCTGCAACGTAAAGTTTTATTGGCTTCCGAGCACGTACATTGCACCTGAAACATAGACATATAGGAAAAATAATTAAGAACATGCGGGTATAAAAACTGAATATGATTTTTCATCTATTTCGTTTCAAATTCGCGAAAAATAAGTCGAACGGTGTAGACTTTAAAAAATCGTGAATTTTTCGAAAAATCGTTTAAAAGTGCAAATTTTTGCAAATTTTCAAATATCGTACTAATTTTTGTTTTCTTCTTCGAATCAATTACAACAAAAGTAACGTTTGTATTCAATTTACAAGAGAAACGTTGGATAGTTCGCATTTCACAAAATTATGGGTTTTTTAATATTCAAGAAATAACTCACTCGATTTGTTTCTCCATTGTAATATTATGTCTATTAAAAATTTTTAAGAACTTACCATTTTCAACAATTCGTCGGGCGCTGAATTTT
>JACGWG010000067.1:142564-165092 GCA_023678865.1 Polistes exclamans | reverse complement strand
TTTCTTCTCCGGCGTGTAGATAGCTATACCACCTAAGCATTGGTGCGTATTGTTGCTATCTAAAGCTCCAACGTTGTGATCGATATTATCAAAGACATGCTGCACACAAACATCGTCTTCAAGTACGAATTTTGGTGGATCCATGATGATCGATGCCTCGTACTGTTGCAATTGATAATATGACACGCAGAAGCCTATTTTATTAAGGATATCGATTATCAACTTTGATCCGCATTTGCGGTGAATGTATATTCCGAGTGCCAGCTGTAGATGTGATGTGAAATCGGAACGTCGTATGAGAGCTATAATAGAATGGGCTATTGCACTTCGTTGTACGATATATTTTTGTTCTTCATCGTTGTCGTCTTTTTTGAATGAATTCGATATAGTAAGTTGATCAATAAGTACACGAAGAAGTGGAGGAATGTCTTGTTGAACTGAATGGAGAAATTTTCCAGCTGGCTGATAAGAATTTTTCTTATATTCGTGATTCTCGATATTTTTTCGGACGATCTGTGCTGCAGCGCTTACAATTGCTTCTTGCTGTTTGATATCAAGGGAATCCGGATCACGATACCAGTCTTCACATAACTTGGTCGAACTGAAGGATTTATATAATATCGTTGTTTCACGGCCTTGCTGCGACAAGATGTAGATATCTTCTCCGAAAAATTCCATCAATTTTCGATACAAAACCTTTCTTGTAAAACATCTGCTGCCATTAAGATACAGTAATTCATTTGCTGTGAATCTTCCTTTTGGCGAATCTTTTATGTAATTCGCAATGATTTGAAAGTCAGCTTCTATTTCTTTTGATCTTGAAGGACGATCCGACGTGTCGATTGCTATTTTCGAAAACGTCTTGTAACATTTTTTGTGATATCGAGCGCCTAAAGCAACTACAGAATCGACATGTTTCAATCGATTTTGTACATCGATGCCCCATTCATCGTTTCGCTTTTCAGCCATATTAAGGAACCTTTCCTTCATATAGTCGTTCTGTATTACAGAGCCTGGCTTGCGTCTTTTAATCCATGATTGTGCACATATTAAACACAAGTCACGAAAATTGAATTCAGTTTCCATAGGCTCCGATTTAGAAAGCTTCGCTGACGTACTAGGTGTTTCAGTAGAAGATGTCGATAAACTTTTCAGTTTTGCTGCTCTTTTGGCCACACTTTTGATTGACGCCGTTGTGTACCACATGCGGCACGTGTTATGCACGAGAAGCGGGGTATCAATGTTCCAAAATTCCCATTTTCCATCATTAAGTAGTTTGCTTTTCGCAATTAATGACTGCAGACCTTTTCTTCGAATGGTAGCGACTTGCGATGTAGCATAATCCAGAGCTTCATCGCATATGGTGCATATCTTGTTCTCAGCCATTTTTGAATACGGCTTATTAAAAAAAGAAAAATAAGATGAAATTTTATTATTTATTTTATTTATTTTTATATTATATATTTTAATTAATTAATATTGTGTTCAAATACTAAAAGACAACTAACTTTGCTTACAAGGAGACCTTACGGTAGTGCCCTCACGGATTTTAACGAGCATTGGTATATTAGTAGTATACCTTTAGGGTGTTAATGTGGATCGAACACTAACTAGCAGCACGAGAAGCGAGAACGTTACTACAATACTTACGCTAGCGCGCTACTTGATAAAAATTCGCATTTAAGATAATATAAACATATATACAAAAGATTCAAAATTTTAAAAACATTTTTCTCAAAATTGGCTTCGCATTATGATAAAATACTTTACCACGTTAACACCCTAAAGGTATATTACTAATATACCAATGCTCGTTAAGGGACACACCTAGTGTGACCGCATAAAAAAAAGGTGATTTTTGGGAATTTTTTTAAAGAAAACTACTGCATGAAATATTTTAAAATATTTTAAATATTTATGCATAATTGACAAATATTCACTAAAATTTTCAAATGAAAAAAAGTAATTTTCAGCGAGTTATTCGCTGTCTCCCAAGTCACTAAAAAAAAAAGAGCCTAAACGGATGCAGTGATTCTGGCCTTCACCGAGGATGAAATAAAAAAATAAAAATACTGTTAATCTAGAAGGTATTGCCAATACAATGACCTAAAATTGTGAAAAAAAATTGAAATTTAACAAAATGGCAGACTTTTAAAAAGAAAATCGAATTTTGTTCAAAATTTTGATGATTTTTGGCCCGCCAAAATTACATTTTTTATACAATCGTAAAACTTTTAAGTCATTGTACAGAGAAACATATACGAAATAACCAAAAAAAATCAAAGCGATCGGATGATTCTTCTTCGAGTTACAACAGCAGCCAATTTGAAAAATGTAATTGTGAGAAAAACGCGTTTAAAGATAAAATGATAGCTTTCTAATCCCTGAGCGGCTAGTCTTTAGAAGGCTGTAACTCTAAAACTATTTAAAATATTTATTTGAAATTTCAGTATGTTATTTTTAAAGATATAAAATATCAAAATATGCAAAGAAAAAAAATTAATTTTTTTAAAATTTCACACTAGGTGTGCCCCTTAAAATCCGTGAGGGCACAACCGTAAGGTCTCCTTGTAGTCCGCTCAACTAAAGGAAAGCTGGGAAAATTTGATAAATTTGAAAAAACTTGATAGAAGGTAATTCGACGACGCTGAATCGAATGGTGCTAATTTTTTTGCAATTGGATCAGGAGATCTTTGAGAAAAAGGGTAAAAAAGGGTAAAAACGCCATATCTTAGAATCTAGACATTTAATCGAAAAAAGTTTCAAACGAAAGTTGTAGATAATTGAAAAATATATAAAAAAATGTTCTAAGGTGTATCTTCGTATTTGCAAAAATAAGCGAGAAAATGAAGGTGAAAGGTAATTGTAAGAGAGGGGGCAAACCACGCCTCCTCGTCGGTCTTTACATGCTAACGAGCTAGTGTGCGTTATCTTGGGGTCTCTCGGTCGTGAATGCGAGTGCAAGTGAGAAAAGAAAAAGATACTTCTCCCTTTCTATTTGTTTAGGCGGTAGCGAGTATTTTTGTTTGGGCCATCGACTTTTGAGTGTTCTGTATTATATATTTCTGATATTTTTTCATGCTGTAGCGAGAATTTTTCGTCTTGACCATCGAGTGTCAAGCGTTCTGTATATCTATATATATATCGGCGTATAAGCGCGGCATTTTTAAATCGAATCTTGATGCTTATGGCACGCCGTTTTTTTATTTATTATCAAAAATAGTGAACCTTGATTAAAAGAAAAACAATAATTCATTTTAACAGAAACTATTATTATTTAGTCGACAAATTATGTATTTTAGGAAATTTATTTTATATAATACAGAACTCTCAACAAAATCGATGGCCCAAACAAAAATAATCGCTATCGCCTAAACAAATAGAAAGGGAGAAGTATCCCTTTTTTTTCTCGCTCGCTCTCGCATTCACGACCGAGAGACCCCAAGATAACGCACACTAGCTCGCTCGCCTGTAAAGACCAACGAAGAGGCGTGGCTTGCCTCCTCTCTTACAATTACCTTTCACCTTCATTTTCTCGCTTATTTTTGCACATACAAAGATACACCTTAAAACACTTTTTATGTATTTTTCAATTCTGTACAACTTTCGTTTGAAACTTTTTTCGATTAAATGCCTAGATTCTAAGATATGGCTTTTTTACCCTTTTTTACCCTTTTTCTCATTACCAGAAAATCTGATTGCAAAAAAAATAGCACCATTCGATTCAGCGTCGTCGAATTACCATTATATCAAATTTCGCTCGGCTAGCTAAATTTTCCAAGGTCTCCTCTTGTTGCCTGGACTATTAATACTGAACACTTTGTTCAAGTATCGGAGTGCGTGGTATATAGTCATAATGTCAATTACTTCTTAAACTTACTTAAATATTCAATAGAAATGTATAATTAAAAAAAAAATTTTTTAAAATCACTGTTTCTTTTACTGAGATATTAAAAATTTGAACATTACAGTAAATGGTGCTAAACAGTGTCGGTAAAATTGGGTATTACATAAGGATTAAAGAAATGCCATTTTCTCACAAACTCATGTCCATGTTCCTAAAATAAAAATCAAAAAACATGGCTCATAGAACGTTCAACTTAGCGCAAACTTTGTAATGAAAAATTCATTTCTTACAACCGAAAATGTATAGAAATTCTAAGTGAGCCTAATATTTCCGAGTTCTTTCGACTACTATTATAATTGTATATAAAAAAAATATGTGAAATTGAGCTTACCTCGATATATATTCTTCAAAAAAACACGTTTGAAGTGTGTAGAAGCAGCATACAAAACTTACACAGCACTAATCTTTTGCAAACCGAGATATGTAACGTTGAAACGAATTTTCTTCTCCGAAACGTCCAATCGTGCAATACAGAAAGAAAACTCGAAAACCGATACAAACTTCTACGTTAATACCAACATACGCACAACGAATTCCAACGAGTGTGTGAGACAGATATCCCTCTCTCTGCTTAACTCAGTGATTCATAGGACAGTTACGTTTTCTGTAAATTTAGAATATTTTCAATAATTTGAATACTCGAATTTAAATTTTGTACATGATTGAATGCCCCTAATTGTAATGTGAGAATTAAAATTATGTATGTAATCCCTCTATGGGCCGAATTTTTGTTATAAATTAAAAACAATAATTGCAACTGAAAATCAACAATTATAAACATATATATGCAAATGAAAAAAAAATGTTCCGGTTTAAACAACTTCATTATAATAAATTCACTGTGTAACTTTTAGGTAACAACGGCCCATAATGTTTCCACTTTTGCGTAGAAAAATTTAAACGTGAAACTTTACGAAGTATTTTACACCTAGCGTTAAACGTAAATGTACATAGCATTTTAAACATTTCATTTTTGGAATTCCTTTATACCCGGGATTTTTGCAGCGTCTTTTGCTGTCCGAAAAAAATTGGCCAATGTACTACTTCATCTTTCAGCACGTTTTGTACTGGAAGTACTGTATTTAGCCTCCTTTTTATATTTTTATGTAATTGTTTATCTACATTAATAAAACAGAACGCTCTCTTTTCTTACAGATTCCTTTTTGTGCTCATGACATAAACAAAATGCAATGTCAGTTTTAAATGTCAATAATTTATATTGATTCCTGGGGCTTACAGAATAAATTTTGTCAAAGGATTCACGATCGGGTTAAATCAATAGACCAGTCAATAGGAGGCAAATAAAAACTTTTTCGATTTAAAAGAGCACGATTTGATATAATGGTAATTCGACGACGCTGAATCGAGTGGTGCTAATTTTTTTTTGCAATCGAATGGTTGGTTTCCGAGAAAAAGGGTAAAAAAGGGGAAAAAATGGCTGTATCTTAGAATTTAGGCATTTAATCGAAAAAAAAGGATCAAACAAAAGTTGTAGAGAATTGACAAATACATAAAAACTGTTTTAAGGTGAATCTTCGTATTTGCAAAAATAAGCCAGAAAAAAAAGGTGAAAGGTAATTGTAAGAGTGAGGGACAAGCTTCGCCTCTTCTTTAGTCTTTACACGCGAGCGGACTAGTGTGCGTTATCTTGGGGTATCTCGGTCGTAATGCGAGTGCGAGTGAGAAAAGAAATGGATATTTCTCTCTTTCTATTTGTTCATTCGATAGCGAGTATATTTGTTTTTGCCATCGATTGTTGAGCGTTCTGTATTCGAGTGCGAGTGAGACAAGAAATCAATATTTCTCTCTTTCTATTTTTTTTCATGCGATAGCGAGTATTTTTGTTTTGCCCATCGATTGTTGAGTGTTCTGTTTACGAGTGCGAGTGAGACAAGAAACCGATATTTCTTTCTTTCTATTATTTCATTCGGTAGCGAGAATTATTCGTCTTGGCCATCGAGTGTTAAGCGTTCTGTATATCTATATATATCGGCGTATAAGGTCGGCGTTTTTAAATCGAATCTTGACGCTTATGGCACGCCGTTTTTGTATTTATTGTCCAAAAATAGTAAACCTTGATTAAAAGAAAAACAATAATTCATTTTAACAGAAACTATTATTATTTAGTCAACAAATTATGTATTTTAGAAAATTTTAAATTAAAGATTTGTTGTCTCCTAAATACTTATTTGTGTGTCAAATTGAATACATATATGAAAAAGAAGAATTTTATATCTACACATAAAATTAAAATTCAAGATATACAGGAAAAGATATTCTAAGAACATGGAATTTATTTTTTGTCTAGACATTATTTTAATTCATTTTTATTATGTTATAAGAAAACAGAAATACATTTTTATGCAGCTTCACAGTCACAAAAGTTGTAAGAAAAAAATTGACAATTTGTCAAGTGGCACGCTAGCGTAAGTAGTATAGTCTCCGATACTCGCGCTTGGTTATTAACGTTCGATTCTTCGTGGGGGAACTATTTTTTTTTTTAAGCTTTTCTATCTATAAGTTAATACAAATTCTTTTTACATTTCTTAATGTTTCATTATATACAGAAAAGATATAGAAAGGTATACATTATTATTTTTTACTATATTGAAGAATAATATATTTTTTTATTAAAAAAATAAAATGTTAACTGTAATTCAAGTAATAAATCTTCCTTTATTTGAGCAAGATGGTAAAAAGTTTATTGCTTCAAATTTTTTGTAATATTTTAATCTTTTTTCCTGTATATAATGAAACATTAAGAAATGTAAAAAGAATTTGTATAACTTAACCTTTTAGATACGGCTGAATTCTGCGTGTGGCTATTTCCCTGGACGGCAGGGTTTGACGCGAACAACGTATAATTGATATAACACTGCAAAGTGTGGCGGGCAATTCCGTTCTGTGCACGAGAACATTCAAATGAAGTATTTGATGATTAAGTCCTAATTTTTTTAAAATTATATTACACATACTTTAACTATAACATTCCACTTTAATAACTAATAATATAATTGAGTATGATAGATTTTAAAACATGGTACAATACATAAACCTACGTCACAATTGTTACATTGATAACGAGATCTTCGCCTTGTATCGTTTTTGGAACACACTATACAATTTCGTAACGTTTTTCTAGAATTTGTAGATTTACAGTGGGATGGAAAATGTGTGTTTCTCAGTTAGTCTAAAGGGTTAGTCCACGGTATATCTACTGCAGCTAATGTTACTGTTCATATCCCCGTATTTTCTCGAAATTTCTTTTTGTAATGTAAGATAAAACGTTCGCATTATTACGTTTTTTGTTTGAAACCGCGCGTCGTTCAAAGAGATGACATACACGAAAGCCACTATAGTGGTGCGTCGTCCTGAAAAATGATATCCGCGAAAGCCACTATAGTGGCGCGTCGTCCTGAAAAATGATATCCGCGAAAGCCACTATGGTGGCGCGTAGTATCTAAAAGGTTAAGGATAGAAAAACTTAAAAAAAAAAATAATTCCACCACAAAGAATCGAACGGTAAGTACCAGCGTGAGAAGCAGAGACGATACTACTTACGCTAGCGTGTCATTTGAAAAATATTCAACTTTTTCCTTACAATTTTTGCGGTTGTGAAGCTGAATAAAAATCCATTTCTGTTTTTTTATAACATAATACAAATGAATTAAAATTATGTCTAGACAAAAAATAAATTCAACGTTTTTAGAATATCTTTTCCTGTATATCTTGAATTTATTTTATGTGTAGATATAAAATTCTTCTTTTTCATATATGTATCCAATTTGATATACAAATAAATATTTGGGAGACAGCAAATCTTTAATTTAAAATTTCCTAAAATACATAATTTGTTGACTAAATAATAATAGTTTCTGTTAAAATGAATTATTGTTTTTCTTTTAATCAAGGTTCACTATTTTTGACAATAAATAAAAAAACGGCGTGCCATAAGCATCAAGATTCGATTTAAAAATGCCGCGCTTATACGCCGATATATATATAGATATACATAAAGCTCGACACTCGATCGTCAAAACGAAAAATTCTCGCTGCAGCATGAAAAAATTAGAAAGAGAGAAATATCGGTTTCTTGTCTCACTCGCACTCGTATACATAACGCTCGACACTCGATGGCCAAGACGAAAACTTCTTGCTACAGCATGAAAAAATATCAGAAATATAGAATACAGAACACTCAAAAATCGATGGCCTAAACAAACAGAATCGCTATCGCCTAAACAAATAGAAAGGGAGAAGTATCCTTCTCTTTTCTCACTCGCACTCGCATTCACGACCGAGAGACCCCAAGATAACGCACACTAGCTCGCTCGCCTGTAAAGACCGACGTAGAGGTGGCTTGCCCCCTCTCTTACAATTACCTTTCACCTTCATTTTCTCGCTTATTTTTGCAAATACGAAGATACACCTTAGAACATTTTTTATGTATTTTTCAATTCTCAACAACTTTTGTTTGAAACTTTTTTCGATTAAATGCCTAGATTCTAAGATACGGCCATTTTTTACCCTTTTTTACCCTTTTTCTCGTAAACGCCACATCGTATTGCAAAAAAATTAGCACCATTCGATTCAGCGACGTCGAATTACCATTGTATCAAACTTTAGTATATTCTGACCTGAACGTCATTCATTTTTCTCTGAGTGACTGGGCTAATATCAGAAATATATAATACAGAACACTCAACAATCGATGGCTTGAACAAAAAGAATCGCTATCGCTTAAAGAAATATTATCCATTTGTTTTCTCACTCGCACTCGTATTCACGACCGAGAGACCCCAAGATAACGCACACTACCTCGTTCGCCTGTAAAGACCGACGTAGAGGCGTGACTTGCCCCTCTCTTACAATTACCTTTCACCTTCATTTTCTCGCTTATTTTTGTACATACGAAAATACACCTTAAAACACTTTTTATGTATTTTTCAATTCTCTACAACTTTTGTTTGAACCTTTTTTTCGATTAAATGCCTAAATTCTAAGATACAGCCATTTCTTCCCCTTTTTTATCCTTTTTCTCGGAAACCAACAATTCGATTGAAAAAAAAATTTAGCACCACTCGATTCAGCGTCGTCGAATTACCATTATATCAAATCGTGCTCTTTTAAATCGAAAAAGTTTTTATTTGCCTCTTATTGACTGACTTATTATTTTGTTATTTCAGGTTGATGGTACTAGCAACCGTAATGAATATTGGTATTAGTTGTCTAGGAGATATTATAAAATTAAAATGTATGCGTCATCTCATTAAGAAAACTTAAATTATTTGTTAAAATGCCGAAAAATTATCATGTTATCTGAAAGTAACGTGGGCCTATAGAGGGTTAAATTTCTGAACAAAATTTTACGGAATTAAAATGATGTGGTATATTTATTTTTAATTAAAATATAAAAAATTTATATTAATTAATTATACCAATTAATATTTTTTATGTCGAGACTCAAAAATAATTCATTACTTTTACTCTCGACTTAATAATTATATAGTTTCTGTTAAAATGAAATATGGTTTTTTTTTTATTTAAGGTTGAATATTTTTGACAGTAAATACAAAAACGACGTGCCATAAGCATCAAGATTTGATTTAAAAAATCCGCGCTTATACGCTAATATATATAGACATACAGAACGCTCGACACTTGATGGCCAAAGTTGAATAATACTCGCTACCGCATGAGAAAATAGAAAGAAAGAAAAACCAGTTTCGTTTCTCACTCGCACTCGCATTCACGACCGAGAGGCCCGAGAATAGCTGAAAACCTTTCGTTTGTGTTGTACACACGACACTCGTACGCATATACCCCCCGCTCACGTGTAACACCGACGGAGAATCGGGACTTATCCCCACTCTTACAATTATGCTTTACCATCTTTTTTTCAATATTTTTCACTTATTTTTGGACTTCTCAACATTTTTTATATATATTTTTCAATTCTCTACAACTTTTGTTTGAAACTTTTTTCGATTTAATGCCTAGATTCTGAGATATCCGGTTATAAACCCTACTCAATTTTTTTCTCAAAAACCCGATATTCTATTACAAAATAATTAGTATGATTCGATTCAGCATCGTCAAATTACCCTTATATCCAATTTTCGAACTTCCTGATAAAAAGTCTCCAGTTTGCCTCTTGTTGACTGGCCAACACACAAATATTTAATAATAAAATTGATAATTATAAGGTTTAATACGGGCGAAAAACTTCTAATCACTTACAACTGTTCCACTAATATGGTAACTTACACGCAGTAAGCTGGTCACTGGTTCTTAGACTATAAAGATACAATAATAGCTTACTGGGACGAGAACGTAAAGTGGACAAATGAATGATTTATCTAGTTTCCGCTAGAGAGCATGTCGTATGCAGTCGCACACATATACATAAAAGTGCCCCAAATTTGTCCTATGGCAACCAATAAGGTCAGCTGCTAGTAACGCTATTGTAGAATTTATAAACCCTAGCTCAACGTGAGAGTTCTTACTTATTTCTATATTGTTCTCTGTTTTCTTACGATAAATATGTACACGCGCTACCTAGCCTCAATGAACAACATAGCACTATAATTATTTTATGTACAATTATTTTTATTACAAATATATTGTTACAATTACTTTTACATCAATCAAATCAATTCGACTAACATTAAAAGACACGATAGGAATAGGTAGTAATATTTAATTTGATGTACAATAAACAAGAAACTACTATTATTAATATTAGATTTTCTTATTACTGACATAATAGGTATAAGGGTTGTATAATTCTTTCAGGGAATTATAACCTAAACGTGTGAATGTAACATAGAATTGCATGTAACTAAAGTAAGAAAATATCCACATGTTTAACTTATATTGTTTACGGTTGGTCTAAACAAAGTACCACGAGTCAGGCTCATGCTTATAGCGTATGGTTAAAATTTCTTACTATGAGTCTTATTTGTTGTTTTAGGACAAAGGGTTAATAAGGTGAATACTCAGTGCAAATCATTGGAGTTTCTTCTAGGGTCAAATCTTAGACTCGGACTGTAAACAGCATAATAAGCTGAAAAAGCGATAAGATGTAATGCGTCATTTAAATAATTTTGTTGAAAGCGCTTACAAAGTATAAAAGGCCTCGAAGTGGGAAAAGCGATAAGCTTTCTGAAGAAAGACCACTATAATAGATTTCACTGCATTTATACCAAAATCTTCATACAGTTTAGCAATATTTTTTAAACATCTTTATTTTTGATCACTAAAATGTTTGTTAGAAAGCACGAAAGTGTAAGTGCAAATGAGTCGAGTAGTGATGAAGAAGTATTTAAATTTCCAAGAAAACTTAGTAATATTATTGCATCAAATTCAAGCTCAGAAAATGAGAATTTCTATGAGAGTGAAGATTTTGAAGAACTATTAGAAAACCTGACTATAGAAGAAGAGAATGAACAGACTGATACTGTTGACCCATTTGACAATATCCAGTGGATGGAGTTTACCGGAAAACAAAAATTATTTGAATTCACTGGGAAAAGTGGACTTCTTGTGAAACTACCTTCCAGTATTACAGCGGGTCAAGTCCTTTCTCTCTTTTTGAATGAACAAGTGATAGATCTTATAGTGATGGAAACGAACAGGTACGCAGAGAAAAAATTTGGTCACAGTGCAAACAGCGAATATGCTCAAGACAACGGATGGAAACCAACAAATTCTGAAGAAATCAAAATATTTCTTGGGCTATTGCTTTGGATGGACTTGGTGCAAGTGCCATTAACCAAATGTTGGTCAATAGATCCTCTTTATAATTTTCCATTTCCCCGTAGTAAAATGTCTCAGAATCGATTCGAATTATTATTATCAAATTTACATTTTGCAAACAATGAAGCCATACAACAAAACAATCGACTTGGAAAAGTGTTACTATTACTACAGATACTTACAGATAATTACCAGCAAATATTTTTACCCGGTCCAGAAATTGTAGTTGATGAGACTATAGTTCCTTGGAGGGGAAGGCTCATATTCAGGCAATACATACCGACAAAGTCACATAAATATGGGATAAAACTGTTTAAATTATGTTCTACAGAAGGTTATACGTGGACCATTAAAATATATGCTGGAGGAGATATCTGTGGGATCAACCAAACCTGTGGGATCATACCCGAAAACGTTTGCATCGAGCTCATAAACAAGCTATTGAATGAAGGACGTACCTTGTTTATTGACAATTTTTATGCAAGCTACGAATTAGCTATAAGGTTGTTAAATTTCAAAACCCATATTGTTGGAACAGTACGTCACAACAAGAATTTTATGCCAAGAGATGTTAGACTTCACCGATTGAAAAGGGGTGAAATAATATCACGGGAAGATAATAATGGCATTGTAGTGCTGAAGTGGAGAGATGTCCGTGATGTCTGTATATTATCATCGATACATGCACCTGTTATGGTACCAATTGCGGATTCTTCCATTCTTAGTAATAGTCCTCCAAAAATGAAACCTTTAGCAGTAATAGCATACAATACTGGGAGGTCTGGCATTGATAGGAGCCATCAAATGGCATCATATGCAACAACAATTCGGAGGAGCATAAAATGGTATCAGAAACTAGCAATTCACTTCCTAATAGGAATTTCTGTAATGAATGCACATATTGTTTATCAAAAAGCAACGAACCAGAAAATAAAAATAAGAAAATTCCGAGAGCTTATAGTTCGAGAGTGGTTAGTATCAGAAAACGCAAAGCCTCATATAATAGAGAAAGCATTTCATCAGCTGCAAGTTCGAAAAAATCCTCAGGGCAAATCTATAAGAAGGATGTGCGTTCGGTGCTATGCAAAACAAAGACAAACTCAACAACGCCAGGAAGTAAGGAAACATTTACAAAAGACCATAACGTATTGTCCTGAGTGTCCACGGTCACCTCAATTATGTTTCTTATGTTTTAACGAATACCATCATAACCAATAAAATGTTATATGTAAGTATAATTTTAATTTGTTAGTATAAGTATATTTTATGTTTTATTATTTTTTTTTTTATTATAAATATTAATATGTTGTTAATATTTGTTTTTGTTAATTTATATGGTGTATACTCATCTTAATTATGTTACAAATAAAATTACTATAAATTACTTTCCAAACCCTGTTTTAATTGGACGTTCAACATGATAATCGGTGATCCCGACATGTTATAAAGCTTTCACTTCATTCGGATTCTTTACAATTTCTTTAATGAAGCACATAGTTGACATAGCAGCTGTCAAGTTTTCGTCACTTATTTTATTAATAACTGCAACTATTATATTAAATTAACATCTGTGAGCAATAAAGCCTACATTTCTTCATTGAAAGTTGATATTAATTGTATATACGCTAAAAATTCCTCTAAAACAGTCTTCTCGTGATTTCTGATACACTGATTTGATAAAATATAAAAACAAATTAAATGAAAGTCGTGATTTAGTTAATATATATACATAAATAATAGTTTATTGGGTCCATAACACGTTTGTCATTCAGTTGTGGGTAACGTTCTTGTCCAATTTCAATAAAATTTTGAATTGGAATTTTACAAAGAATTTAATGGAATAAGCATTGAAATATATATAAATATAAAATAAACAAAATAAAAATATTAAAAATATACACCTTATATTATACTTTTTAGGATTTTATACTAAATATAAATTAAGAATGATTTGTAGGTATATTGAAAATGATAGATTAGTCAGACAAGTCTCCTCCAAAAGCTCTTAAAAAGATCAAGGATTTTTTTACAGTTGACTTTCTAGAGCTTGAGATTGCTCTATAGTTTTTTCTTTTTCTAATTTGGCTGCTTCTCTCTACAACTTTCTTTTGCGACATCTTCAGCTGCTAGTCCAACTTCTTTTCCATATTGTTTGAAAGCTCTGAACCCAAAGCTTGGTATGTCCATGCACGCAAATAATTTTTGGAGATGTGTCCAACCTAATCCACTGTGTAATGCACCTACAAATGAGGAAGATTCAGATGAGAAAATCAAATTATTACGTGATATAAATTAATAAAAAGGAAAGTGAATAAATAAAGAATTATTACCTATGACGGATTTATAATTAATGTCATAACATAGAGACCGTTTATCTGTAGAAGATTTTTGTTTTCCAGTATAGATTTCATTTATAATCAAACACTTGTGGCATTTAACCATCAAAATTGACGCTAACCCTATGCGTCTTTCTGATTCAACGTTCTCCAAAGACAACACTTCTTTACATGAAATGCACCACAATTGTTTGCCCAAGTATTTCAAATTAACTATACGGCATCCTTCAAGTATTTCTGCTTTTTTTTCGTTATTTTTATCATTCACTGGCTCTTTTGAACTTCCACTTGCTTCATTCTCATCAAGTTTTCTACATTGCTCTTTCAGTTGGAGGCCAAGTACGGTTTGTTTTACTTGTTGGGCATAAACTTTTTGGCTGACAATTCTTCCTTTCCATCGATATTGTTTTTCAGATTTCGGCATGATATTATAATTTAATTAAAAATAAATACTCTTTCAAATGCAAAACATTAACCTCGAACAGCATCAATATTGTAAATAAACAGTTGTATTATTGCGCAATGCGCACACGCATACTTTTTAGCTTTGAATTTGGAGAATATTACAACTACCGCTATTAAAATGTCGCGGTATTGTCACATTTCAATGAATATAGAAATCACGTTTATTTTATTTTATTAATTTAAATAAAAATAAATTAATGTGTGTGTGATTTTCTGAGATACAAATCTGTCTTCTAATTTTATTTTAAGTATGTTGAGATAATTTGTCTTCTATCAGTGATTTCTAATATAAAAAATTATAGTATTTTTTATATGTAAAGTTAAATTCAAGGTACAGTCACTGACATTTTTTTTACAATTCTAAGAAATATTAAAAATTTGACTTAAAAATTAATTAAAGGCAAACGGATGCTGACTTTATTACAAATTTGATATCAAAAACTGATGGAAAAAAAATTTTTGTTTAAATACCTGACCTTAAAAGATATTGAAAGATATTAGTTCAATGAAAATTTGACATATTTTTTTCTCCGATTGTACTGACAAATCATCCTTAATAAAAATTAATAATAAAGATTAATAAATTACATTGCTCAGTTTACGTTCTGGTACACCGACAGTCGAATTTCGATCCCACGAGAAATTCAACCGAATCATGGTGGGTTGCGAACGTGTTAAAGAAAAACTTTACGCCATCGAAATCCATTATTCTCAGCGTTTGGATACAATGAATATTAGTTACATTACGTGACAGATAGCGAGCACGTGTTTCGTTCCGATGTAGGGTAGAAGCGCCAGTTTTGGATACTACCAATATTGTGAATAATTATATTAATAATTTAGAATAATTTACTTTGATATATTAAAAATATAAAAAATACTATTACTATAGTAAGTATACGATAAGTATTCTTAAATATTATAGAATTATCTGTGATGCAAATACAAATTATTTTAATAACTTCTCTCATAAAATAAATAAAAATAAATATCCAGGGATCCACTCTTGAGTAATTCTTATCACAAGTGTTAAAGATAATTTCTGAGTAAGTAAAAAAAAATAATTTATATAATTTAATTTATTAAACTCTTAATATTTTCGAATTATTTATTACATACAAATTTAAAAATACTTTAATGTTTAGGTTTTAAATTGTCACGGCCAATAACTAGGACGCCACTGGTGATTAATGTTTGGTAATATTTATTCCAATCAACAACAATAACAGAAATTATACAATGTAGTTGTCATGTGACTCTCAAACACGTGCGCATGCGACAAGGAGTTAAGCTTTACGATCTGACTAAGTGGACAAAGGAAGACTGAACGGAACTAGCGTCCTCTGGCATTCGTGATGCCTTTATGTTGATTGAGCTGCTATCTGGTGTTACTAGCGGGAGTTGGCTGAGACGCCACAAATGTTATATATGTAAAAAAATGTACTTTCTTTAAAATTGAATTTGCCGCGCTATCACGGTTGGGTAGTAAACTTGGCAATATGGATTGATGATTAGAGAGGAACATATAGATATGAAAAAAGAGAACAGAAAGCACGTATGTAATTTTTAGTGCAAAACAAAGGGCAAATAAAAGTATAACGTGGGAAAAGGAACTTTAATTGTCGTTTCTCTGTTATAGGTAAGACTTTAAATACTGTACATATGATTTAGTCGATAAATAAATTTTTAAAACTTTGTTACAAAGCAACTGGATTGAGTTTTACTTTCTTGAAAAATCTCAACAATATAGGAATTAAGAGATTATTTGTTTTATATATATATATATATACAATTTCTAAAATATGTTGATGTCGATATAACCTAAAATATTAAGAAAAGATATTACTGTCCGCAAATAGTGACAACAAAAAACAAATCCACTATTTTTGGATATGATTTAGTTGGAATGATTTCTTTTTAAATAATCATAATTACATATAAAGAATAATTATTTATTACTAATTATTCTTTATATGTAATACATAAAAATATATTTTAAATTACAGGTCAAAATGCCGTCGAAAAGAAATGTCAATAATTCTTCTACAAGTATAAAAACCAATAAAATGAAAAAAGCAAAATCAGTCAAGACATTTTTTAATTGTGATGAAGAAAATTTAAAATATGCTCTTATAATATGCTTAAAAATGAAGAAAAAATTGCTACAGCAAGCAAATTATATAATGTTCTTAAGACAATTCTACATAATAGATTTTATAAAATAGTCTCCTGAAATTATTGGAAGAGTTGGATCTATACTTATCTATACTTATTAGTAAGATTGAGGATCGGTTAAAAGAATGGGTGTTGGAAATTTGTTGTAAAGGTTTTCCCATCTATAAAGAATGTTATTTCAGTGAAGTAGTTAATCAAAATTGAAAACATGAATAATCCTTTCATAGATGGTGCACCGGGAATAAAGTGGTTTTAAGGATTTGTGAAACACCGCCTACGAGTTAGTCGTAAAAAAGCTGAGAATCAGGGATACTATAACTGAACATCATATTCGTGCATGGTTTGCACATACTAAGAAAGACTTAAAAACAAAAGTAAATATATTTAAAGATCCTCGATAGGTTTTTAACATAGATGAAAATGCTATCTATCTGTTGCAGAGTGGAGGTATTGTCTTATCTAAAAAAGGGAAAAGCTGTTTATGACGTAACAAGAAATGAAAAAGAAAATGTAACATTATTTACTATAAACGCATGTAGAGAATCGGTAAAACTGAAAATGGATAGATGTTCATAAGCGTAATGTACCTTCATTGTTCGTTAAGGTTATTACTAAAAATGATTTTGTTGCATCTATAAAAAATGGCTTTGCTACAACTGGTTCGTATTGATTAACACTAAACCTACCACTCGCAGTCAAATGACCATGTTCTGTAATTTATAAAAATGTGATAATTTGTAAAAAATGCAGTAAGATCTCATAAAATATACATTATTCATTT
The DNA here is from genome assembly GCA_023678865.1 of Polistes exclamans. NCBI lineage: Eukaryota > Metazoa > Arthropoda > Insecta > Hymenoptera > Vespidae > Polistes > Polistes exclamans. Next base: position 147,670 of record JACGWG010000067.1, on the reverse strand, counting down.
CTAAATGGAAGAAAATATATTGTTCACTAACCAATAGATAAAAATCTTATTTTATATTAAGATATATGTTTAATTTTAAAGCAGTCATTTGACCGCTAATGGTAGGAGTAGGTATACATAAAATATCGGTAGGTTTGGTGTTAAACGAGAATGCAGTAAATTATACAAAATGTGTGATTGATAATTTATATACATCGGTAAAAAATGATATTAGAAAACAAAACATTAACATATTGGGAATATTTAGAGTCAAGAATGGATATTGAAGTCTTACAACATTTTAAAAATGCCAAAAAAGCAAACATTGGTTGGAAAACTAAAGATAAATATGCATCATTGTATGATGCATGCTTATTTGTTGAAGATGAAATCAGATCAAAAGCTGAAGTATCATTATTAATATCTATAATATCATCTTTTTCTTCGTGTTCTTATGATTATAGATAGATATATAATATATGATATAGATTATAGATATATGATATAGAATTTTCGTTTCCCGAGTAAAAAGCATCAATTTCTAATAATTGTAAGTAAAATAAAAAGCCAACTAAACAATTTACTGTTTATTTTGTAATTTATATAACTTTTTAATTAGATAATATTCTATTAATCATTGGTGCTTTCTTAAATAAGATATTAATTTCAATTGTTAAGTTATAGATTTAATTTTTTAATAAAAAAAAGCTTTTGATAATTTAAAGAGATATTTTGAATTGATGCAATTAGGTTATTGTTCAAATAATAATAATTTTTTTTTCTGTAACTCTGCTAAGTAGCGATAACTCTTCAGCTCTTAATTCTGTCCTACATCTTTTTAGTCATTCTTCTTCTCCAAATTTCATCATGAAAATCAGTGATTCTAATGTTAGTGATATTTTTCAGATTGAGAACGATTTTTTGAATTATGAAGTGGTTGAAAATTGTGATGTTAATGTTCAAAAAATTTCTAACTATTTAGATAATAATTGTAATGATAATATTAATAATATCTCTACTAATCAATCATCAGATATTTTCATTTATTAGTCGACGAAATATTTAATAAATTAACTTTATGGCCGAAGAAAAAACATTCTAAAAAAAACGTATATCTGTAGAGTATTTACCTTCTGTAGTCACTGCTGAGGAATGGTTAAATATTATGGAGGCCAAAGATAAGGAAAAAAAAGATTAAAAAATTGAGAGACAACTGAAAGCAGAAAATAATGTGGGATGCGAGTTTAGTGTATATGCATGGGTTTGACAACATTAGTTATGTTTAAAGGAAGAAAAAGAAAAGAGTGACGGTCTCTTAAAAGAACATTATTGAGTATGTACCCTGTGAGCGAGTAGTTGCTAAGCAAAGCAGCGATTATCAAGTTTATATTTTGGTGTGATATCGATTAAGATTATTATATGCATATATATTAAGTGCTCATTCTGGAAAAAAAGAAAAGAATGTATCGGCAAATGAGTAGATGTTTGGAGAGCAATGTGAGATGAATGAGCAACGAGAAAGTATATTAAAAAATTTTAGAGAGTATATTATTGAGTTGTGGAGAGAATATCGAATTGAGTGTATTAAAAAGTTTTTGGAAGATTATAATGAGTTGTATACATTATTGCTAGAATTGCAATAATTAGTGAGACATAACTTATTTTAGTATTCATATTTCATACGTCAGTAAATTTAATCCTACAATAATAAAAAAATCAAAGAAGGTAAACGTTTTAAAAAATCTAAAAAGTTATTAAGAAAAGCCAGCAAGAAATTAAAAAAAATAAATAAAATAATAACTTTTTTATGTCACTAAATTATTTTTAATGTTTTCAATGCTATGTTTTTTATATTCTTTTAGTAGTGCACTTTACCTAGTTATTCTGCAGATTAATTGATTTGCTCCATTAACGTGCGGAATCAAGTTTTCCTTAGGCAGTGTATACATAAACGGTTTCTGTAGCATTAAAGTTTACAAGTTTGTTTGCATAAAGAGATTTTTAATGAAAGAAGATGTTCCTTCCTGAGAGAAGATAAGGAAATATCTTTACATTAAATAGCAATAAAACGAACCCTTGATACTGGACAGTTTTTCAGAAAATGTGACTGTAAATCTAAATGTAACACAAATAAGTGTGTTTGTCGTAAAAAACAATTGCTATGTAATTTAAAGTTTTATCAATCTTTAGATTGCACTAATAACTAAGCCAAATTTTATCATATATAAATAATAATAAAATAATATAATAATATATATAAATAAATAAAATAATATTTTAAACCGCTTGATTCTTTCTATTATTGTTTTTTTTTTGACTGATAATTGATTCTATCAATTAATTTGTTGATTGTTTTAACTTGATTCTTTAGATATCGAAAAATATATAAATAACATTATGTTAATTTAAATGAGTACAGAAACGTAACTATTGTTCTTATTCTTATTTTCACTTTAACGAGTACCTAGTTAGCAGATTATTTAGGTAATTTGAAAAATAAAACAATTTTCGGTGCTTTACCAGATCATCCTAGTTAAATTGTTAGTTACCTAGATAATCTACAGAATAACCGATTTAGCGGCAATATATACACTCCAAGAAAATAAATGCCATTCCGCTCTTCGTATCGATCACTCATATAACAACTAGTAAACTCGAGAGTCTTCTATACTTTTTTTGACTGTCAATTGCCCGATTTCACATGCACACATATACACAACTTACTGACGCAAAATTTTTCCACACTATAGTATCACGTATACTTACTCATGCACACAATGCATACTGAAGCGAGGTTTACACAGGAAACAATGTTTCTATGATTATTCGTTCTTAAGTATCAGAACTATATTTACTATATAGTAGTAGGGTATTTTTCTATTTTTTCTAATTTCTTAGCAACGTCAGTTGCTAATTTGCAGCGATTCGCGCATAACATCAACAAATTTCATACGTATACGTAATTATATTAGGTATCTTATAGAAAGCAAGCGATTTAAATGAGACACCCTTGTACACATTTAATAACGAAATAATAGAAATAAGAAAGAATGTGAAAAGTCAATAATCGTTCAATGACTTAATCTAGCATAAGGAACCACGCGGTATTGTAAAATAAAGAATAAGTGTATGTATCAAAGAAACTGCAAATGGGAAGATTATAAACAACAAACAATTAAAAACTAAAGATAAATAAGTCGGAAATTAAACTTTTTCCAGTCATAATTTATTTTATGAAGACAATTAATTAATCGAAGAACGTCATAATAATACGAAACGCTATACGATCACAAGAAGTTGTTATAATTAATGAAAAGTATGATATAGGCTGTTTTAATCAACATGCTCAACATGCTAGGATTAACAGAAGAAGATGCTAATGAGTTTCAGCCTATTTTCTATACAAGAAAATCCATAATGTCATTACAAAAGTTTAAAATTTTCATTCTAGATTATCTTTATTTGAAATACTATATTAAAAGCACAATGAATATTCTCATAGAGTACTACAAGTGTGCAAAATTTGAGAAAAATTAGAGGGGGCCTACCCAACCATCCCCTTGTCAGACAAAACTATACCCAGAGTGGCAGTATTTACGTACAATCAACCTTAACACATTACCGACTGCTAGCCTATTAATAGGCTTTTGTTGTCACCAACTCTTACCAAACCAAAATTTATTAATCAGCTTTTTGTCGTTGACCAAAAGCTTATTTTTTGGTTGACATGGCAATGATCAGTCATTATCATTACATGAACAGTAATTAATGTTAATAGAATCTTATTAGTATCTATATTTAAGCTATAGATTAAGATAGTAGTAAGCATTGATTAGATATTATAAGTTTCTAAAATAGAAACAGATTTGGTCATAAGCAAATGTACATCAAAATGTTTTAAAGAAAGTCCATTTAAGAGATTTCTAGTATTTACAAAATTCTGATATTTACTGTAGGATAATAAACTAGAAAAAATTGTTAACTGTTGTCTTAGATCAAAATTCAAATTCCTTATAATCAACAAACTGTTTATATTTATCAGTTATATTATTTCGAGCAAGGATTCATAATAGAAGCTGAACATGTGTCACTCGAGCCTTTTGTCGTTTAACAGTTGAGTATGAAAGCAAATTCGATCAACGTCCGTTAGACACTGCGGATATCAGTAGAACTTTTGTATTTTTATTCTTGTCGACTTTATCCTCATATTGTACAAACTATTAACCTTCATAACGATATTGAGAAAAAAAATTTTTTAATTAATATAAAAAAATATTGTAAAAAATACAATAATTTGACGTTATTAGAAAAAAATTCTTTTAACATATATTGCGAACGGTGTAGTGTTTACTAGTGAAATTGAAACAAAAGTTCAAACAAAGTATTTCTAACGGACTACCTATTTACGTGCCGTTATTAAAAAGCCTTTTATTTGTTTTTAAAATGTATAACCAGAATGATTCTATAGATTCTTATATATCTAAAGCTAGTGTGTTAATGCTAGAAAAATTTCATCCAAAAAATGCTTCTATTTATTCTTGGCTAAATAAATTTGAATCTGTAGCAGATAATATCGGAATACCTAATCATAGAATGGGTGAATTCTTATATTCAATGTTGGAATCTCCAGAAAATTTAAATATCACGAAAGATGATCGTACTGGGTTACCTTTCAATCATTCATACCAAGAGGTAAAATTTGCATTTCTTACTCATTATGGACTACTAGATAAAATAAAACTAGCCAGAGATCGTTTTAAGTATCGGGTACAATATGAACACGAAACGATAGAAAAATATGCTGCAAGTTTACAAAAACTACACGCTGAGTGTTCTTACGTTGATGAATGTAATAGAAAATTAACCAAACAGTTTTTACGCGGATTATGCCATCAAGACATAGGTATTTGTTTAGAAAATATACGTGATAATTGGTTACATTTCAATGAAGCGGTAATAAAGGCCGTAGAATTGCAGAAATTATGGCGAAATACGGGATTAAATGTACTAAAAGCCGACAAACAAGAAACAAGTAATGCAGGATAATCAAATTTCAAATCAGTGTAATTTTTAGTCATTGAAATTTCGTGAAGATAGATAATTAATCAAAATATTATGATGACATAT
>JACGWG010000067.1:125180-142554 GCA_023678865.1 Polistes exclamans | reverse complement strand
ACTTTTTAAGATATACTGACGAATTGTAAAAGAAATGTTTCTAAATACGACAATGACATAAATTTATAAACGAGAGGATGCGTTGAAGGGATAATAAAGAAACGCAAATCGATACTCGTTTACTTAAGTCTGGTTTCAAATTCCTTATAATCAAAATATTATTTATAATCATCAGTCGAATTAATCAGTCAATTTTTGCACTTTATCGGTAACATATATACGAATCAATTGATTATTTTACACGTGATAACACTAGTTTTATTTATATCGCACTTACATTCTTTTTTAAAAATGTTATAGTTTCGGTACAGAAGTACTGAATAAAACTAATAAAGAAATAAAAAGAACCAACATAATAATACTAATATAGAAATTTTTCTTAGTTCATTATCGAGTACTATTTGAAGTGACAATCTGAAGCATGTAATTACTTGTTGAAATACTTCCATTGTTTTTGTTGATGACGTTAATCCAACAATAAATAACTCTGGATATTATGTTTTTGCATTAGCTACCTATAAAAAATAAAAATGCTAGCTTTGCTATGTTATATTCAAATAATTGAACAACATTGACAAGATTTTGAAGAGAAAGATAAATAAAATATGAACGCGTGGATTCGTTTTTTTGAGTACTTTTTATGTATTTCATAAAAATATCAAAATTAATAAAATTATCAAGCAGATAAGAAAAGCATCGAAAGTCGTTAATAGATTATACAAAAATGTATCTATGAAAAATTGAGATTTTTGATTGATCAGCCGAAACAAGGATATATGGTAGTACGACGGTAATATTGTTGTTTCTTTAAAAATTCAGAACTGGATAAAGATCTATTAAAAAAATTCTACGTAATTGTTACGTCCTGTGGGTTAATAAAAAGTGCGGTCAGTTTTTAGTCAAGCTGTGAAGCGTTTAACAAGGAATGATTTAAAAAATTGTAAATTGGTTGGCGGGTGATGAGATTTGGATGTGACGAATTGAAAGGAAAGAAGGTAATTAAAGTATGAATTTGATTGGAATTCTATTACAGTGAAGGTAGATAATTAAGAATTAAAATAAAATGTTTACCTATTTTTTTGTAGCTGGTGGAGAAAACCTTTGTCTCTGCTTCGATTAAAAACAATAAAATAATTCTAGTCGTAGATAATATAATTGTATTATATTAATTTTAAAATTCATTTATCTTCAATATGTAACGTGCTGCCACGTTTCCATTCTGAAATTTTGTTTTTAATAGAATAAAACAAATAATGAGAGACATAATTCTAATAGTTTGCATAAAAGACAATATAGAAACTTTTTTTATTAGTAAATATAAAAGTCAATGAAAACAATTGTAGAAGTAATACAGATAAAAGATTAACCAATTACACTCATTGCTATTAACGAAATCTGAACAATACTTATTCTCAATATAAAATTGAATTACCAATAAGAATGTTACTCGTAAGACACATAAGGAAACAATAAATCATCCATTAGATATTGTCCTTGGAAATCCAAAGAACACTTTGACATTTTTTTCCGTGATTCCAAGTTGTGTTACTCGAAGCCGAACAATCTACGGAGGTCACAATTAGAATTTTAAATTCAGAATTACGTGTAGGATTATTAAAGAGACAGGAACCGGTCCCAGTTGTATACTTTAACGACACGATTATAAAAAGGAGAGATCGAATATGATATAATCGTGTCAGTTCCTCCTCCCTTCACCACACTCCTTTATTTTTTTAAAGAACCAACATACGCGCGCGACCAGTTCCATTCGATATACTTCGATTTCGACGGTATTGAAATAGAAAAAGAAAAATTGCTTGCAAATGTAATTGTGATTCGTTTTAATTTAATTTATGTCAATCGTAATATATAAACGTAACGTGTTCACGCCTAATCGTTGGTAATTCGTCGAAAAAAATAAATACTAATAAATTGCGATAATTTTGTCGTACGTAAAAAATATAAATACTTTTTCGTGGTATTGTTGTCTAAGTAAAAAAGATAATGAATTTTAAAAAGAAAATTTGTAATTAATTCCATGGAAATTATATGACGAAATAAATTGAAAAAAGGTAATAACGCAAGAGAAAAAAGAACACAATAAGTAAAAAAAAAGGAAAGAAATATTAACGTTTAATTGACTACAACACATTTTGCACGAGTCACTTTAATTTAAATGAGAGAGCGAAAGAGAGAGAGAAACAGAATTTTACCGGTTTTATTACAGATTTTAAAATCCTTTTAAATAATAAATACGTAGAAATAAATTGAAATTTGATAAATGGAAAGACGGGAATACGATACATTCCATAATATGCAATAAACTTTGAGTACATCATTTTACAAGAAAATCATGTGAAATAAAAATAATACAAAAATAATTTAAAAAAAGAAAGAAGGAAAACAACAATGCACATGTACGAACAGTGCGTACACATATACACATATATATATTCAGATTGTTATATCCTAACTAATTAATATTATAAATTGTAAAACTAAGCTTGTTTCAGTCACTCTGTATTTACCGAATTCCGCAAGGACCAGGCAAGTTTGTTTTCCCAATGATTAAATAGCAGCAAAAGGTAACAAACTATGCGAAAGGATGGAAAAATGATGATAAATAAAGGAAATTGAAAGGGTTATAAAGATTATAAATTTCTAGAGCACTGATTGACAAAATATTTAATAAAAAAATTAGTTACGTACAAAGTTTAATGTAAGTACAAAACCTTCGAATCACATAAAATTGTACAAGGAGTGCTTGGGCTGCTTTTGCGATCTAAATCTTCACCAACTTAAGCGAATTTTACTTTGAAATTCAAAGTTATAGTAAATTTAAAATCAAAATCGAAGATAAAAAGACTAATTGTGTTGGCTTTAAAACTCAAGAAAAAATTCTAATTGCAAGATGAACAAGTAACACTCAATAGGAACGTTGATACTCCGGAAAAAATGATAATTTGATAATAAGTTGCGAGGTCCCTCTGAGTTTATATAGGTCGAAGGGTCTTCTATGAAGGAGATGGTACTAGCCCCACTCTCCGACGCAAGCCAGCCCAAGTCTTCCCCGTGCATCAACGCTTCTAGAACATTCCTACGCACACATACATTTTACGTATACATGATTCTCTCATTGTTACTTAATTCTTCGTGCTTCCCTTTAATATTTCTATCGCTTATTAACATAATCTTTTCTTTCAATATCAAAATCTAAATTTATTATCTTCTAACAATATGTGTGTGTGTTTTCATAGTTTCTCTTTCAGGCTAATTCGTATCGCACTGATGTTCATACCTGTTTTCGTATTTTCTTAGATACTGCAGAATTGTAGTTAACAATTTTATCTTTAGTTATACAATTATTTCGGGTTTTTAAGGGTTTACATCTAGATCATTTCGAGAACATTCTACGAACTTTTTTTTAAGTCAAGATTTTTTTTGAGATATTTCATCGGTGTATAGTGGTGTATTTATTTTATCATTTTTATTCCAAAAAAGGTTCATATAGCAGACATTTTCGTTATGGTATATTCTTCCTATTACTCGATCGGTTTCAAGTGGTTATCACTAATTTATTGTTGGGTTTTGAGTGACTCAACATAGGCGATGGTCTCTGCTTTTCACATGGTGAAGAATTCTAGGTAGGAACTTTACTTTGAATAAACGCGCTCCGACGCCTATGCCTCGTAAAATTCCACGGCTCGCAATGACGCCTTTGTGAGAATAGGAGAACGCTAGTAGGCTCCGACCGTTTGTTTTTCCAGCCTTATTTAGACTATGAATGCTTGACTCTGATTTCAACGTTCTCCGATACTCTCAGTCGCATATCCTGCAATCTCTTTATCTTTGCAAGTGTTGAAAGCCAATGGTAAAAAGTGGGGGCTACGTGTAGTTCGTCGGGTTTCTAAGTAAACTTCTAATGATTTATTATTATTTCGTTTATATTTTCGAACGATATTCCTACTGATAAAATCAACTTGGTTTCGAGAACAAGTATTATTTGTTCCTTGTTAATAACATGAGAATAATAAGTTAGTCTTTTATTTGTAATATTTTTGTATTTGTTTCCGTCAATTTCTATGTTTACTACTAAAAATGGTTTTTGTTGTCTATTACGTAAATCACTAGAATAATGTCTCTTATAATATTTTTTTTTAGCTGTGAGAGAATATTTTAGAATGGAAACGTGGCGGGTCTTCACACCTCCCCTCCTTTGTAACCTATAGATATTATATTTTTCAAGTCTGTGATTTTACTACGAGATTCTATAGCGACAGTTATCTCTCTTTGATTGTAAAGTGGCAGGGTTATTTTGTATGTCTCACGTTTTTTTTCAACACTCTTGTTCGTTGCTCGTTGTCCGAAGGTGGTTACGAGAAGATAGATGAATACGTTAGAAGTTCCTCCAAATAAACATATACCACATGCGTTATGCGAATGTAAAACGTAATCTTGAGTGATCACATCGCTACTACTTCTATGATTTTGAATATGATAAACATGTCGAACATTCCAGAGTTTATCAATCCAAGATTAATAGACCTACTCTAGAGTTTTCCGCCGCATTTTCCAACCATTTTCCAAGAATCTCTCCGTTCAGTGGGTCAGTTGACGCGGCTAAGGTGATTTTAACTGCTGTTCGAACCATGGCATTGATCCACCAATCGAAAAATTCGGAGTATAGCAATTCTCCCCAGATGTCGTCTATTATTGAACTGGATGACGGAGGGAGTTGATTAATAAACTTTTAGTCCGAATAAGTTTTACGCCATTATAGGATATTAGAGTACCGGTGTCATGTATATCGTTGTATTGGTGCGTGGATGGTTCGATTGAGAATTCTGCAAGCCGTCGTGTACCGTTAGAAAATGCGCCCCATAGTGGTAGATCATTCGAGTTGTTACGATTTTATTTCGTATTATGGTTTTGGCATACTTTCGGTGATTTGCAATAATTTGATGTAGCTATCCGTCGTTGAAGTTCAGCACTTATTCAGGTTACGTCACTGACATCGAGTAAGGTGACCGTGAAGAGCTTAATTGCTCCGTTGTTGCAGTTGGAGCCAATGAAAATTTTTGCGAGATTTATATATAACATACAGAAATATCATTTCTCATTGAAATCTTGTTAATAATTTTCTATACAAAAGTGAAATTTATACTCGAAGTAATGCTATTTAAGTAATATTTCTAATTTATGTATCGTTCTAGCCTATCTACATGAACCTTCTCCTTTTCCAAAATTTATTATTGCGTTGTTATTCTCTAGTAATTCTAAAAATTTAAAAGAACCATTATAAGTATTTTTAAATTTCCCTTATTTTACTGCCAATAAAAAGACATCATTTCGGACTTTTAAATTCGGTTCTACTATTTTTCTGTCCTAATAATCTTTGTTTTTATTTTCAGCTTCTTCTAAGTTTTGTCGTGCGAGAGCTTGTAATTTGTTTATTTTCTCAAATTAATTTTTTTAATATTTATCATACGTGAGATCTACAGGTGGAGAGAAAGAGGGTAAACGCTTAGGTTCAGCAAATACTAATTCGAACGGTGTATGTCTTGTTACCTCATGTACACTATTATTGTAAGAGAACATTGCCGCACTCAAACATGTGTCCCAATCATTACCTTTACTATTTATGTACATGTTAAGATATTCTATCAAAAGTTGATGAAATCTTCCAAGTGGTCCATTAGACTGAGGGTTATATGCAGTTGTAGTCAATTCTTCAACATTAAATATCTTCGCCATTCCTTTAAATACGGCTAATATCAAATTTTTTTCTTGATCAGTAATTATTTCACGAGGGGTTCCAAAGAGACAAATAAACTCTTTGCGGAAAGCTTCTGTAATAGCGACACCGTTAATTGTAGTTAGCGGTATTGCTAGAGAAAATTTAGTGAAAAGATCTTGAATAGTTAGTACGTATTGGTTTCGTTTACGGGTCATGGGAAGAGGGCCCATGATATCTACAGCTACTTTGCTTGTTCAGGAGTGCCAGTGAGTATCATCGGTTTTTTTGGTTTCGCTCGAGTCATTTTCTTCTTTTGACAAGTTTTACATTTGTTAATAAAATCTCTTATATCGTCTTTCATATTTTTCCAAAAGTAATAGTTTCTTATACGAAAATAAGTTTTGCTTACACCTTTATGGCCGCCCGTTGTAGATAAGTGATATTCCTGTAGTATACTATTTATTTCATTTGTTAAAGGAGTTTTTACTAGTGAATTGCAAATAATTATGGCTAAATCGGTTTCTGAAAATATTTCTCGAAGATTCTTTTTTATAGTTCTCCAAGGAAGATCACCCATGACTTTAGTTTTAGAAATGCTTATGGATTTAATTCCTAATTCGGCAACTACGTCAAATAATGATTTCAATGCTACAATTATACTCTGCTTTTGTAGAGGATAATCTATTGGTAGTGATATTAGTTTCTTTTCTTGTGTAACGTTTGTTACTTTAGCTCTTTCGGACATGATGTCTTCATATACTGGCAGCATTTTATTTTCATGAAGTTCCAAGGCACCTTTATCAAGGGGCTTGCCTTGGTATGATATGAATATTACTAAATTATCTTTTCTATTTTTCAAACAATCCCTAGAATCAATTAATTTAAACAATGAACTCAGAGCTAGAGGTCGTGGGAGGGCACATTGGTCAGGTTCGTCTGTGTCAGAGGATCTAGAAGAGGATGGGGTCGGCGATCTGGTTGGAAGGGGGGATAATGGTGGGGATGTTTCGATAGTGGTGAAAGTAAGATCGAGGAACTCATGCGTGCCTGGTTCTTCGTTGGACGCTTCGTTTTCATTAGTTGGTTTTTTCCGGGAAGGGGAAGTTATGTGTTGTTCATTTTCGTGGTGGGAGGAGGATAGAACGTCACACTTCGAGCGAGTGTTGAAGGGGGCGACTATCTTACTATTTTCATGTTGGACGTGGTCAGTTTTAAGGATCGATGGAGGGGATCTCGGTTGAATGGGAACAGTTACGTCGTCAGAATTTTCCCCAAGTAGTTGACCTTTCTTACAGCAGTAGCGTGTTTTCCGTTATTTCTCTAGATGAATCACATGAAACTATTGGTTTTATGGATACTACGGTGTTTCTAGAGAGTGCGTCCGCGATTAAATTTACTTTTCCCTGTTTATATATAATTTTGTAATTATATTCATTTAATTTTAGATGCCAATGCCAATATCTAGCAGAGCATTTTTCTTTCATTGATGCTAGCAAAACGAGTTCCTTGTGGTCAGTTATAATTTTGAAATGCTGTCCGTATATAAAAGGTCTGAATTGTTTGATACAATGTAAAGTTGCTAAACATTCTTTTTCCGTTGTCGAGTAGTGTTTCTCAGCAGATTTTAGTAAGCGAGATGTATATGCGACCGGTAGATCTTTTCCCATATCGCCATGACTGAGAACCCCCGCCACTGCGTAATTTGACGCGTCGATCGTTATCAAGAAGGTTCGGGTAAAATCTGGATTTTGCAGTATAGGTTTCGAGCATAGGGCTTCTTTTAATATTTCGAATGATTTTTTTTGGAGATTATTCCATTTGAATTGACAATTGTTTTTCAATAAATCTGTTAGTGGTTTAGCAGTTTTCGAAAAACTAGGGACGAGTTTTCGGTAATAACCCGCGAGGCCTAAGAATTGTTCTATATTTTCGGTTGTTTTTGGTGTAGGAAAGTTTTTTACGGCTTTAAATATATCTGGATCGGGTTTGATTTTGCCGTCCCCTATTATATGTCCTAAATATTTAATCTGTGTCTGTAATAATTCGCATTTATCCGGTTGTAACTTCAAATTCGCGGCTTTTATTCTTTCCATGAGTAGATTGAATATGCGCATGTGTTCGTTTAAATCTTTTGAATAGATTACGATATCATCTTGATATATGAATAATGTTTCACCCTGTAGTCCGTTTAAAATTTCATTGAGACCTCTTTGAAAAGTGGCCGGAGCATTTTTTAAACCGAATGGCATTCTTTTAAATTGGTAATGTCCGTATGGGGTTGAGAAAGCTGTCTTGTGCGCGTCGGCTGGGTGCATTTCTATTTGGTGAAATCCTGTTGCGAAATCGAGTGTGGTAAAAACTTTTGCGTTTTTTAACTGATTCAAAATATCTGTTATGTTTGGAAGAGGAAATTCTTCGGTAATTGTTTTTTCGTTTAATTTTCTATAATCAACTACTAGACGCCAACGTTTATTTCCCTGAGAATCTGGTACTTTAGGTATGACATACAAAGGATTACGGTACGGTGAATAGGAGTTTTCTATTATTCCGTTGTCTATCATTTCCTTTATTTGGTTGTTAATTTTTTCCTTATGTATAACGGGGAATCGATATAGTTTTACTTCTATTGGCGCGTGTTCAATAGTCAGAATTCTGTGTTTAGTTATGTTCGTTGTGCCGAGAGTGTCGCCAGGTAAATAAAAATTGTCCGTGTATTTATTGGCAATTAATTTTACTTGCGATTTTTCTTTTTCGCCTAAATTATCTATTTTAAGAAGTGACAGGAGTGTATCCATCTTAATCTGATTTATCTCCCTATCCCCCATTATGGTGTATTTTTGATTGTTATTTTGAAAAATTAAACATTCGTCGTCTATAGCTATTTCGTTTAATATGCTACAAAATTCTTCGTAATCTATCTCGTCTTCTAATTCTGTATCGAATTCACTATCTTCTAATTCTTCTTCGCTTTCTAAACTACTATCGTCTATTTGTTCCGTATCTAATTTTTCTCTAATAAATTCTTTCCCATTTATTTCATTTTCGTAACTACTTTTATTCGACACTTCTCTATCAATTTTTCCTGTATCTATTCTTTCTTTAATGCTAAAATTGTTTTTATTTATTCTTTTCTTTTCTTTAAATGGACTCGGAGTCGCTGATTCATGTTTCAATTCTTTCTTTTCCCCCTGTTCTATACTCTGTTTTTTATCTACAACAGACGTAGCTTGATCACATTCTGATTTCCCTACTTCTAAGATAGATTCTTCCTCAAACGTAGATGCATCCTGTCCCGAATCGTTTGTCTGACCTGCGTGTAAAAATTTCATTGGTCTAAAAGATAGTTGGATTGATGGATTTCGGGTGAACACGGGAGGTTCTGTAGTAATCCGTGATTGGCCCGGCAGTTCAGATTGGGTGTAGATAGGATTAATTTCGTCTTTTGATTGGTTATTAAATCGGTTGTAATCGTAATGACTTGGGGATGAATACACGTAACGCGGATAATTAAATCTATTTGAATCGTAATTATTTAGTGGAGAATATGTATTATATCGATTTTCGGAGTACCGGGTGTACGAATTTCTACGCAAAGGAGAATTCTGACGGTAAAAATTCGGACTTTCGTTGAAATATTGTCCTGGTCGTGAGTTATTATTGTATTTTGAATTGTGATATCTATTTCCTCTATTATGTTCCTGTCTAGTGTATCTACTGTCGTTATTTCTGTTGTAATCGTTTTGTCGATGTGTATAAGTGATGCCGTAATCTCGTTCTAACATCGTTGCTTGGAGGATAGCTTCGTCCAAATCTCTGCATTCAGAGATTTGGAGTCTTAACCTTATTACGTCATTTAAGCCTATCAAGAAACGATTTAGTATATCTTTTTTTGTTTCTTCTATTAAATAATTTGAAGTGTTCAATATACTGTATTTTATCGAGTGTATTAGCACATTTTCGAGTTCTTTGGTTCTGCAAGCATACTGTTCAACTGTCTCGTTACGTCGCTGTCTTAAAGCTCCTAGCTCTTCCATATATTCCTTTAGTCTTTTTAGTTGTAAAAAAAAATCATTAATGTATTTTATAAAAGCGTCTACTGTCTGAAAATCTATGTCGTCTAACAGCTTGTAAGCATATCCGCTCAGTCTAAATTTAAGTCTATTTATTATTTCTTTAGCTGGATATTTCTGTAATTTGTTTGTAACTTGTTCGCAAGATTTGGTAAAAGTGTGTACTGACATATTATAGCCGTCGAATTTTGGTATAGTTTCTAAATATTCACTAAGTTTGCTGAAGCTGTGTATTGGAAATTTTTGTGGAAGAGTGGAGTGGTTGGAAATTGAGGAAGGAGGGATATCCAGTGGCCTAGAATTGTCGGATTCTGGTTGTGCTTCTTCCTTTACCTTTTGTAATTGTAACATCTGCGTTTTTAATCTTTCCATTCCATCTGTTAACTGTCTATGGCCATTATTCAATTCATCATAGAATTGTTCTCTCTTTATCTCAAATCTCCTCCTTTCCTCGTTAAGACGTCTTTCTTTCTTTGCTGTCTCCTCCAGTATCTGTTCTACTTCTTCCGCGTTTAATAATTTGTTCTGGCTATCCGTTACAGTTGCCATTTTTATGGGAATTTAATTTAGGAAAAACTAACTCGTATCCCACTTCTGACACCAGTTTTGTTACGTCCTAACGATGAGTATACTAGAAATTTGTTGTTATTTCTTTTTTTAGCCACTCTGCATTCACCGAATTTAGCTAGGACCAGGCAGGTTCGTCTTTTCCAAATATTTAATAACAATACAAAATTGCAAATAATGTGAGGATTTTGAAAGAATTAAATAGATCAAAAATCGAGGAATTTTAGTTAATTCGCGTAAAGTGGTCCTCAAAGTATTTAATAAAGAAATTTTGTTACTTTTAGATTTAGTAGCAAATGTACTGGTTTAAATTTAGTCGAATGTTCACGCGTTGGTCGTTATGGGAAACAGTGGTTGTCTGAATGATCGGTCAATAAATCTCCTAATAACTCTTAACACTTATAATAGCGGCTAGTAAAAATAATTAGTAACTGCAATAGTTTAACAAATCTCTAAACTTCTTAACAATCTTCAGCACTGATTCTTAACACTTTTTATTATCTCCCGCATAGATTCTTAACACTTGTTATTATTTCCCATATTGATTCTTAATACTTGTTATCGCTCGATATTTATGATTGGATAATTAATAATTGACAAAGAACACACACGCAACGAATTTAAGTCAAGACAAAAGGTTCACAGAAGAACAGTAGACCACGTCGATAAACAACTTAGTAGACGAGACGAATAAACCAATAGAAATCGCACATGACAACTTATGTTAGGAGAGAAAACGAAAATACGACGCTGGACCGAAGAACCCCTCCTTATATAGACTAAAAATTATATCTGGTGGGGGTTATTTCGCACCTACCCTCACATTCATTCCGCTGTATTAATCACTATCTTTGGCGTTCTAGGAAGTCGCATAGGCGGAGGTACGATTTAATTCATGCACATTGGCAACAGCTAATATAGTTTTGAATTTCACTTATGGCATTACATACGTCCAGAATTAAAAAGAAATCGATTTTTTTTTTTAATCGGATTGTTGTTTTCTATAGTTTTAGGCTGATTTCTGTGAAAGTCGATTGCAAAAATTTCCCATTGATCTAAAGTTATGATAAATAATGTGACTGCCCGACGAGAGTTTGGTGCACGCAGATAGCTATCTTTTGTTGGAGATACTTAAAACTTTAAACGCGTTTTTCTCAAAACTATTTTTTCCGCCACAGTCGGCATGATAACTCATACAGTTTTTAATATCTTTTACTGCGATTTTTTTTTAAATATTCGAAATCGTTTTCTTTATAGTTTTTTAGTGTTGTGGATTACGTTATTTTTTATATAGACATTTTTGTAAAAATAAAAAAAAATAAAATTTTTTATAAAGTTTAAATATCAATAAAAACAATTTGAACTATTTATTTTTTTTAATTTCTATTGTTATCCCTACTAAAAAATTTTTTTTTTTTAAGGCATTTTTGGCGCTGCTAGACGTATGTAAAGCCTTAATGACGCTCGAACGCCAATTGTTTTGAATTTATTCCGTCACAAATATTTAGTTTCTGCTGATGTGCTGCAATTATGTTTCTCACGCCCATCCACCCTTCTTATTCTAACGCGTACCGGTCAATCGTTTAGGATTACACTTAGGTTCCAGTTTCTGGACAACGCAGGAGTGATCGTAGAAGTTGAAGAGGGAAGAGGGATTTCTCTTATGCACGTCCTAGTTTCGTAGAAGAATGTGAACAAAATATTAGCTAATTAAAAAAAAAATAAGTTTGAAATATCGTTGCGCGAAATAATATTACATTCCAGTCCTTATGATAATATTGTTCCGTCCTAACTGACGTATATTATTAAATAGTAAAGTTAAGCTACTCTGCATTCAGCGAATTTAGCTAAGACTAGGCAGGTTCGTTTTTTCCAATGATTAAATAGCAACAAAGGGTAGCTAATTGTGCGAAAAGATGGAAAATGATGATAAATAAAGGAAATGTGGCAGGGTTATGTAGATTGTAAATTCCTGAAGCTCTAATTCACAAAATATTTAATAAAAAAATTAGTTACGTACAAAGTTAATGTAAGTACAAAACCTTCGAATCGCTTAAAATTGTACAAGGAGTGCTTGGGCTGCTCTTGCGATCTAAATCTTCACCAACTTATGCGAATTTTATTTTGAAATTCAGAGTTATAGTAAATTTAAAATCAAAATCGAAGATAAAAAGACTAATTGTGTTGGCTTTAAAACTCAAGAAAAAATTCTAATTGCAAGATGAACAAGTAACACTCAATAGGAACGTTGATACTCCGGAAAAAATGATAATTTGATAATAAGTTGCGTGGTCCCTCTGAGTTTATATAGGTCGAAGGGTGTTCTATGAAGGAGATGGTACTAGCCCCACTCTCCGACGCAAGCCAGCCCAAGTCTTCCCCATGCATCAACGCTTCTAGAACATTCCTACGCACACATACATTTTACGTATACATGATTCTCTCATTGTTACTTAATTCTTCGTGCTTCCCTTTAATATTTCTATCGCTTATTAACATAATCTTTTCTTTCAATATCAAAATCTAAATTTATTATCTTCTAACAATGTGTGTGTGTGTTTTCATAGTTTCTCTTTCAGGCTAATTCGTATCGCACTGATGTTCATACCTGTTTTCGTATTTTCTTAGATACTGCAGAATTGTAGTTAACAATTTTATCTTTAGTTATACAATTATTTCGGGTTTTTAAGGGTTTACATCTAGATCATTTCGAGAACATTCTACGATCTTTCTATTACGTTAAGATTTTTTTTTTTTTTTTTTTTTTAGTCGCGTCTTAGCATTCGAAGTGTACGGACGTTCAGAGTGTGGATCCGAGTGCTTGTAGCGTTATTGTTTGCATTGTGCGTATAGCGAGTGAATTAGTTACCTGGTTGTGTAATCTTTAGATTTTTAACAGATCGGTCACCGGTTCATGGCAATGGGCCCTTCGCATATCCGTGACCGGGATATGCATACATCAGCCACATTTCCATCATGGCAAATGGTTACTACTCATAGGCGTGAGCATGCTTCTTGTAGCAATAAAAGAGCAAGAATAGATGATGTTAACAACAATGTTCCTCGAAGTAATGGAGTGCCCGAAACCGTTAACAGATTCTCGGTCTTAACTTCAAGTGTAGACACAGATTGCGATATGCCGCAAAACGAACAAGTGCAGAAAATACCACCACCTCCTCCAATTTACATAGATGACGTCCTTGACATTCAATCTTTAACTAAATGCCTAAATAATGCAGTGAAAAAAGATAATTACACCTATAAAATTAGTAATAATCAGGTTCGAATATTACCAGCAGATGCGGACTCCTACAGAGAAATTACTAAAACCTTAAAATCATTAAATGCTAGCTTTCACACATTTCAATTAAAACAAGAACGTTCGTTTAGAGTTGTGTTACGTAACGTACATCACTCTGCTAATTTGAACGACCTGAAAGAAGAACTAATGGAGCTGGGTCACGAAGTTGTAAACATCAGTAATATTTATCACAGAGCTACACACAACCCACTATCCATGTTCTTTATTGACCTTAAACAAAAACCTAACAACAACATGGTCTACAATATAAAAAAACTGAATAACACAATAGTCAAATTTGAATCACCACGTAAGAAAAAGGAAATTGCTCAATGCAAAAGATGTCAAAAGTATGGTCACACTCAAAAGTATTGCAATCGCAATTTTCAGTGTGTTAAATGTTCTGGTCAGCATGCTACGGTAGATTGTAAGAAATCCATAGATACTCCACCAACTTGTTTCCTCTGCGGTGCCAACCATACTGCGAACTACAAAGGGTGCCCTTCCTACCAAGAGATGCACAAAAAGACGTTTCCTACACATAGAATAAGGAGAACTGTAAATATTCAATCTAATCTTGAAACCAACCCACCGGTAAACATTCAACGTTACGCCGACCAATCTATGTCTTACGCACAAGCCGTAAATAAAAATATACAAATATCAGATACTTCAAATCCGCTATCTTCAAATAACGTAAACAATAATAACAGCTCAGGTCGTACAGATACTATAAATAGACTAGAAAAACTCATCGAAAAACAAAGTGAACAAATAAATAAACAAATCGAACAATCAAACAATCTCATTTCATTATTAACGGCATTAGTAAGTAACCTGTCGTGTAATAATAAATAATGAGGACATTACGCATTGCTCTTTGGAACGCTAATGGCCTAATGAAACATAAATTGGAGCTGGAAGCATTTTTAAAATTATATGACATACAAATCATATTAATATCAGAGACACACTTTACGGTTAAAAATTATTTTAAAATCTTCGGTTATAAGGTGTACTACATGAATCATCCAAGTGGAAGGGCACATGGTGGTACTGCGATTTTAGTTAAATCTAACATAGGACATTACGAGCTTGCGCCATATAAACAAGATCATCTTCAGGCAACAAGTGTCATGATATACGACTGGCATTGCCCAATAGCTATCTCAGCAGTATACAGTCCTCCTAGACACACTATCAAAAAAGAAGATTTTGATAATTTCTTCGAAAGTCTAGGCTCTAGATTCTTAGCCGGAGGTGACTATAATGCCAAGCATAACATCTGGGGTAGTAGAATTATAACACCAAGAGGTAGAGCACTCTCAAAAAGTATCGAAACTAATAGATTATCTTGCATTAGTTCAGGTGAGCCTACCTACTGGCCAACTGATGTAAATAAAATCCCTGACTTGCTAGATTTTTTTATCGCTAAAAATTTATCTCCTCGATATATACAGGTCTGCTCTTCATTTGACCTTTCTTCCGATCACACTCCAATCATAGCAACAATAAATACAACTATTATCGACAAAAAGCCACCAATCTCCTTATACAATAGACTAACAAATTGGGATTTCTTCCGGGAAACATTCAATAATACTGTTGATACCACTTTACCATTGAAAACAACTGATGATGTGGACCACGCAGTAAACCATTTAACGCACAACATAATAAATGCAGTTCGAGCCTCTACACCTTCTTTGGAGTATATTTCTGGTCATGACTATCCTGCATATATTTTAAATAAAATTGTAAAAAAACGTAAGTTACGTAGAAATTGGCACAATAGTAGATCTTCCGAGGACAAACGTAAACTTAATAAGGCTACCAAAGTGTTAAAAAAAATACTGCAGAACTTTAAAAATGAAGGTCTTCAAAGTTACCTTCAGAACTTAACTCCTACTGCAGACTCTAACTATTTACTTTGGAAAGCAACAAGGCGTTTTACTCGCCCAATTCAAGACATTCCACCTATCCGTAAGTCCCAGGGTGAATGGGCAAGAAAACCAATAGATAAAGCCAATCTCTTCGCCTCCTACCTGGCAGATGTATTCAAACCATCTTCACCTTCAGTACCTGCAGAAGATGAAGACGTCTGGACATTTATGCACTCACCTTTCCAATTATCTCCACAAATAAAACCGTTTACCTCAATGGAAGTCAAAGCAACAATTGCATCACACGTTAATCCGAAAAAAGCACCTGGCCTCGACTTAATCAACGGAAAGATGATCAAAGAATTATCAAAAAAAGGAATAGCGTATATTACCTCACTATTCAACGCCATTTTACGCCTAGGCTACTATCCTACTTCATGGAAAGTAGCAGTGATTACACTCATTCACAAGCCAGGTAAACCACCTCATGACGTTACGTCATACCGACCAATCAGTCTCTTATCCTCTTTGTCTAAGATGTTTGAAAAAATGTTCACTAATCGCCTACTAAATGTCTTGGATGTCCCTACTCTTCCTGACCATCAGTTCGGGTTTCGGAAATACCATTCAACAATTGAACAGGTCCATAGAATAACTCGTCAACTATCGCAAGATCTTGAAAAGAAAAAATACTGCTCCGCAGTATTCCTGGACATAAGGCAAGCTTTCGACAAAGTCTGGCACACCGGACTACTTTATAAACTTAAGAAAATATTTCCATATCCTTTTTTCCTGATCCTTAAATCCTACCTTACAGATAGAAAATTCATAGTTAAATACCAAAACCAATTCACTTCAGCTTATCCAATCTTGTCCGGTGTTCCACAAGGCAGCGTACTTGGGCCCATACTGTACACAATATACACGGCAGATCTACCTACCTCAGAAGGGATAACTACTGCTACATTTGCAGACGATACAGCTCTGCTAGCATCTGAGAGCGATCCACAAAACGCGACTGATATTCTCCAACGACATCTGCACTCACTAGAAAAATGGTGTCAGAAATGGCGAATCAATATCAACGAAAATAAATCAGCTCATATAACCTTCACATTGCGCAGAGGCACGTGTCCCCCTGTGGTCATCAATGGGGTAAATGTTCCTATTAGAGACTCGATCAAATATTTAGGTATTATCCTGGACAAAAGGCTGACATGGAAGCAACATATACAAACCAAAGTAAAACACCTCAAAGAACGAGTAAGAAAAATCTATTGGCTTTTTGGTAGATCGTCTAAGTTAGAATTGGAAAAAAAACTCGCTATCTATAAAGCTATTCTAAAACCCATATGGACTTACGGAATTCAACTGTGGGGAACTGCGAGTAACTCCAATATAGAGATTCTACAGAGGTTCCAATCAAAAACTCTACGAAACATTTGCAATGCCCCATGGTACGTTACAAACGAAAGAATACATAAAGATTTAAGAATATCTACAATAAAAGAAGAAATTGTTAGCTTTAGTGAACGCTACAACTCCTGTTTAGCCAATCATCCCAACTCTTTAGCAAAAAATCTACTGGAAACAAATGAACTAGTACGAAGACTAAAAAGATTTTACCCTTATGACCTTAAAACAAGATTTGAATGATTTAAAACATTGTAATATTATCTGAGACTAATGTATTATATCTACACTCACCATTGTATATAGTATTCAATTACATTTCATGTCATTACATCACGTCAGCCTAAAGTACTTATAATTCTCGTTGAGAATTGATTGTATGTTCTGTAATGAATAAAAAAAA
>JACGWG010000067.1:67099-100748 GCA_023678865.1 Polistes exclamans | reverse complement strand
TGTGTAAATTTCATTACATGTTCTATTTAATTAGTATGGAATAAGAACAATTTGAAAAATGTCGGCTGGCACAATTTCTGCACTTTAAAGAAATACGTTTTAATAAAAAAGTTTTATTAAAGAAAAATGCGAATTCTGTCAAATATACGCGCGCGCGCGTTTTCAAAAAATCGATAGAAATGTTTGAACTTCCAGCAATATACTTTTATCTTTTTTCATTTAGACTTTTGAATTTCCGGAATTATTAGTAAGTGTAAAAGAAAAAAAATGCAACATTTATGTTACTGGTTCATTATTTACTGTCTATATAAATTTCTATTTTAAACAAAGATTAATGAATCATAGCGATAAAGTTCTTAAAGAATTGTAAGGACAAAATAAATTTGTTTAATTAAAAATATTTTAATATTTATTGGTCAGTAATAAGAAGAAAAATAGTTTTTTTTGATAGAAATTTTTAATATATTTCCCAATTACTTTCCTTTCTATAGTTTAAAAAAGCCAGTTTGTATAAGAATGACAATAGAATATTTGTTTATAAGTGTGACGTTCAATTATATACATTATCTATAAATATCCAAAAGTTGCTATTATTTATCATAGTTTGAATTGGATAGCCGTCTTTACTATCAATTGGAAAAATTTTTGCGCATCGCACAAAGTTTTTGCTAAGGTAAGTGATAAAATATTATTACCATTAAATTTATTGTTTTCTAAATAATTTAAATTTTTTTTAGGGAGAGAAAACATATGCTAAATGCAATTTTTTTCGCAATGGTATATAAGAGTGTACCATAATTTAAAGCTTTCGAAAAAAAAAAGAAAAAAATTGTTACTAAAAAATTCTAAATAATTATAACAAATGATTATTTATGGTTACAATACTTACTTATATTAGAAATCAACGGAAAATCCAAGTATATTAATGTGTGTATTAGTACATTTGTTTTACAAATTAATAAGTTAATATTTTTATTAATTTTTCTTATTAGAATATTCTTCAAGGTGAGATGTGATATATGAGTTTCTTGTTGTTGTATTCTTAACAAAATTCCTCACGAAAGTGGAAAACATTTATAGTAATAGTTTCACGTAAAAGTCAAGTGTACTATACTAACTGCCATAGGAATAGATTCCCTTTTTTAATGCTAGTGTCCTGCACGGCTGCCGAAGTGCCACTGACCAAGATTGCAATCCAGCAACCATTCTGCGCATGTCCTCAGACATTGAAGTAAATAGTATTTTTTCCCCTTGTCTAATTCTGCGAATTACCATATGTTTCAATACATGCAAGCAAATATGTCTCGACAAAAAATATATTACATAGTATAGCTATAAGAAGAGGAGATATTTTCACTAGTAATTATATTGATTAATTTATAGCACTTCAATTATTACACTTATTGTGTCAATTTTATATTATTTGTAATAGATAACAATTTAATTTATTTAAGTTGAAATAGATGGTAGTATTTTGATTAGTTAGCTGGCGGATTTTGTAAGACACTTTACCATGTCTTCAAAAAATCGAGATCTCGCGAAAAATCATTTTCTTTTTTCAAATCGTTTATTTCAGTTTTTGACGAATCAACGTCCTAACCGAAACTCTAGGGATCAATTGTTGTTTTGTTCTATTGTAGTTATCTACACACTACCATTTTTTTTTCAAATGGTGATCGTAATTTTCAGTATCCTATATGTAACTTTTATTTGAATATAATTTCTTATTAAGCAGTGACTGTATTGTCTCAAAATCATTTCATTTTTACTAATTACATTGGAAATAAATACAAATGTTTCTTCTATTAGTGTTAATAATTATAATATTTTTTGGTTATTTTGTTGCCTAAAAATATTATATAAATTGTTTATTCATGCAGCTATATGAGCTTTTCACAACTAAATTGATCGGACAATCAACTATTAAAATGATTCAAAGAGTAATATCCGGTCTTATTTTCATTTCTGCTTATGTTATTAGTTATTTTCGCTTCGTAACAGTTAGTAGACTTATATTTTATAATTATATTCCTTGCTGTAACTCAAGAGTATTTTACAATATATAACAAATTTCTTTCTCTTTAAAGATTCAATTACTTATCGTTCGTTTTAAACTTGATCACGACAAGATTTCCGATTTTGATGAACTCAACGTTTTAGAAAAATATACTGTTCAGAGCAAATCTTTTGTATATGCTTTAATGTGTAAGTATGAGTAATACTATAGCGAATATTATTTGGTTCATATATTTCTACATTATATATTTTTTTTAACTTTTACAGTTTTCTTTAATGTTAACTGCTTTTTAATAATATCTCCATCAATTTTTAATGATTTTTTATATTATCTTGGCAAGTTGAAGGAGAACCAACGTACATTACCTTTAATCGAAAATAATATTAGTAACGCAGGGATGTTATATTATACTATGCTTATTGGCCAATCAGTAGCAATTGCAATGATAACAGTAGTTGGCAGTTTTAGTCTTTCAACATTTCTGGTTTTCATACAGCACGCTTGCTGTCAATGTAGCATTATTAAGTACGTTTCTTGTAGGACACAATTAGTTTATATTTACTTGCGTATTAAATATTTTCTAATCAATTTTGTAACTGTGCTATTTCACATAAACAGATTAAAAATTCGTCAACCATTTGAAAGGAATCAGCAATTCGGGAAAAATACTAAATATTTCAATACACTATCGGAAGAATATAATTGGATAAGCGACATTGTGAATCGTCACAGAATATCTATTGAGTAAGTGGAAAAATGAATCTCTATATTCTTGATTATATTTTTTTAAAATTTAATAATTTTTTTATTTTTTAGATACGTTGAGATGCTTAGATATGTTTCGAATGTTGTCTACTTAATTTTAATTCTTCTCGTAATGATTCTTTTCATATTTAACTTTTTATATGTAAGTCAAAGACGCAGGAAATAGCAGCCAATTTTTGCATGTTATCAATATCTTGTTGCGTTTTTCTTTTAATGAAAAATGTTTTTTATTATATTTATGGATTATTAAGAAATTATTGAATATTATACTGTAGATTATCTTATATATTATACTATATATTATTTTTCTATTATATATTATATATTAAACAATATTATATAATGTAGTATATAGTATAATATATAATATAATTATATATAAACTTTTTGAGCTGTAAAAACGACAATTTTTAGACTATGTCGTTTACGTAGAGATTGCTATGTTTTATTACTTGTGCTGTTATAACCGTTTGAAAAACACAATTTTTAAATACATGGAGTTGCACAATTTCTTCACTTTCAAGTATTACTATTTCGTTTCAATAAAAAAGTGTTCTTAAAGAATCATGTGTTTTGTATTTGATACAAGATAAAAAATATCGAAGAAAGGCTTTTTACTGTTAAAATATACATTTATCTTTTCTTTTAGATTCTTCAATTTTCGGTATTATTAAAAACTCTGGAAGACAAAATAGAATGCATCCTTTATGTAACCGGTACAGCATTTACTGCGTATATCAATTTTTATCTTGGACAAAGATTATTGAATCATAGCAATGCAGTTCTTGAAGAACTGTAAGGACCTATTAAATTTCTTTAATTAGTAATATTTTAATATTTATTGGACAGTAATTACAAGGAAAATAATTTTCTTTATTGAACTTTTAAATACTTTTTTCCAATTACTTTCCGTTGTATCGTTTAAAAAGGCAAGCTAGTATAAGAATGACAAAAGAATATTTGTTTATAGGTGTGACGTTCCGTTTTATACATTATCTATAAATACACAAAAGTTGCTATTATTTATAATAGCTAGAAGTACAAAGCTAAGCTTTCTTTCTATTGGAAGTATGTTTGTCTCATCGCACGAGGTTTTTGCTGGGGTAAGTGCCATAATATTATTGATAACAAATTAATATTTATACAGATTAATTAATTGATTTTAGATGATGCGAAAAGCACTGTCTTTTGCAATGGTATATAAGAGTGTATCATAATTGAAAGCTTTCGAAATAAAAATAAGCAAAAATTTGTTACGAAAATTCTAAATAAACATAACAAATGATTCAACAATAAATAATTTATAGTTATATATTATAATATATAGTTATATATATTAAAAATCAATGGAAGATCTATGTATATTAATGTGTTGATTAGTACATTTGTTCGAGGTATTAACAAGTTCATATTTTTATTAATTTTTTTAATTAGAATATTCTTCAAGGTGAGATTTGATATAATAATTTTTATTTATTGTATTCATAATAACAACGTTCCAGATGTTTTGTTCGGAGGTCTAAAAAAAATGGAAGGAATATATTTTCATAAAAGACTGGTATTTTATATTAACTGTCATAGAAAATAGTTCTCTTCTTTTAAAGCTAGTGTTCCGCACTGCATTCGGAGCACGACTGACAAAGATTGCAATTAATGAACCGTTCTGCGCATGTCCCTAAACATTGGAAGTAATAAGTTGTTTTCCCTTCGTGTAATTATAAGAACAATTATCTGTTTTAATACTGGCACGCAAGCATGTCTGAATAGAATATAGTGTACATTGAATAGAAATAAAGTATCAGACAAATTTAACTAGTAATTTTATTGATTAACACTAAACCTATTACGCGCGGTCAAATGATCGCGTCCTGTAATTTGTAAAAATTCTGAAACTAATTCACTCATTCTCATATTATACAACTTGACGAAAGATAAAATTAACATACACACATACATTTAACACTAATACTGTTTCACTGTGCACTCTCTCATCCCTACATTTATATAAAATACTTCGCCGTTAACCGTTTGTGAACTCGAGTTGTCAATAATTCTAAGAGATAGTATTAATCTCTTAATTGTAATTAGATTTTTCGTAGACCTCTTAAGCATCTAGTCTAGTTGACTTTATTATAGTAATTTCCTAAACTAAAAGTATTTATATATCTTGACTACCTTTTGTTTAATTGATAACTTTATTTTACTCTCTGTAATTCGACAAGTAAAGTTGTTTGCGTAAATTTATATTAATTAGAAATTAAATTTACTTTAAATTAGAAATTATAGAAGCAGCATTCAGTATCTCCTAGACAGAGGAAGATACGTAAATTATTTAATCTTCCTCACTTCTTGGTTACTTAAATATTAACATTTCGCAATTCCTTGCAAAAATTATTTTTTTTTTTTTAGTTTTTCTATCCTTAAGTTTTACAAATTCTTTTTACATTTCTTAATATTTCATTATATACAGAAAAGATATAGAAATATATACATTATTATTTTTTACTATATTGAAGAATAATATATTTTTATATTAAAAAAATAAAATGTTAACTGTAATTCAAGTAATAAATCTTCCTTTATTTGCGCAAGATAGTAAAAAATTTATTGCTTCAAATTTTTTGTAATATTTTAATTTGATTTCCTGTATATAATTAAAAATTAAGAAATGTAAAAAGAATTTGTATAGCTTAAGGATAGAAAAACTTAAAAAAAAAATAATTCCCCCGCATAGAATCGAACGGTAACTAACCGCGTGAGAAGCAGAGACGATACTACTTACGCTAGCGTGTCATTTAACCAATATTCAATTTTTTTTTTACAATTTTTGTGACTGTGAAGCTGAATAAAAATGCATTTCTGTTTTCTTATAACATAATAAAAATGAATTAAAATTATGTCTAGACAAAAAATAAATTCCACGTTTTTAGAATATCCTTTCCTGAATATTTTGAATTTTAATTTTATGTGTAGATATAAAATTCTTCTTTTTCATATATGTATCCAATTTGATACACAAATAAATATTTGAGAGACAGCAAATCTTTAATTTAAAATTTCCTAAAATACATAATTTGTTGATTAAATAATAATATTTTCTGTTAAAATGAATTATTGTTTTTCTTTTAATCAAGGTTCACTATTTTTGACAATAAATAAAAAAACGGCATGCCATAAGCATCAAGATTCGATTTAAAAATGCCGCGCTTATACGCCGATATATATGGGTCATTCCATGTCAAATCGACAAATTTTTTACCTGACCCCCTTTGATTTCGCTGAAAATTTTCTATCTTTTTCTACCCCCCGAAAGTTATTTTTCAGAATTTTTTCAAATTTTTTTTCCCGACTTAAAAAAAGTTATGAATTTTTGAAAAAAACCGCTCTTTTATTTTTAAATTGCCAGAACTTTTTCAAAAATTGACCGTTTGGGAACTTTTTTTTTCAAAATATTTGTTTTTAAATGTAGTTTTCGAAAAAAAATATGAATAAATTTTCAGAATCCCAGATATATGAAATATTTTAGTTTTTTTGAAAAACCCGTAATTTTCCCAAAGTCCGACCGTTTCTTTTTTTTTTTTTTTTGCTCTAAAAATACTTCAACTAATTCTGCAATGATACCCGTTAATTAAAAGATGTGACGACAATCGCTTCTAATTTTTTTTCTTGATTATAAAAAAATTGTTGTTGAATTTTTGCTGATTTTATATAACTTTGTTATGAAATTTTTTTTATTTCCTCGTGAAACCACAAAAATTGAAAAATAAAATTTTATTGGAGTATTTCAAGTGATTATCGTCCAAGAAATTGTTATTTTTTTAAAAAAAGTAAAAAAGCAGCCATATATATTTTGCACATTCCTAGAATTAGAATTCATATTGACAAAATTATGCAAAGATAAAAATATTCTACTACATTAACGATAAAATGTATCATAATTTATTTAATACTATTGATAATATTGTACATGTAATTCTTGTTTTAGTTAACTTGCAATTTTTACATTTTTCAAACGAGTAGCTTTAATAACTTATTTTACTTTAAATTAAATAAACATTTTTTTGGTTAATTCGGATTGAAAATTTTACTTATATTTTTAATTATCTATTATTGTTTTAATTTGACTTTCATAAAAGTTTATTTTTAATGTATCTGTACACGTGTGTTGTAATACTACAATGATGTTAATTTGTATAATGATTTATGTAACGTATACATGATGTATAATGAATATGTTTGGATATGTATAGTGGATATTTATAATGAATTGTATAACGGTTATAGAATATATATTTACAGTTAAAGGAAATAGCACAATGTGATGATATTTATGCATTTGATGTAAGAAACTGTTAAACTTACGTCTATATACCGTGTGACTAAAAAGAATGATTTATCTTTGAATTTTAACTGATAAGAGTAACGTAATTGCTATTATTATTATTGGTAACTGTTGTGTACAACGCTGGAAAATAGTGTTAAAAATAAAATTGTTCATTACCTAAGATATAATGGATTTATTTAATAAATTGTTCATCATGATGTACATGTACAATTACAGTACCATTTTTAAATGGTAAATACAATCACAGTGACTAATCGTCACTGTGACAAACTCTGACTTAAGGGGTTACAAGGGTTTACACCGGGAAAAAATAGCATATTTTCAACAATTCTTTTTTTCTATAAAAAAATGGAATTCTTATTCAAACTTTTTACAGCATTTAAGATACATATTTAAAGAACATTTTTTAAAATTTTGGTTGAAAAATATTTTAAACTCAGCCATTGCGACGTCATTTCCGATGACCCCACCGAAAAAAAGTGTTTTCGCGTTGACAGCAGAACTTATAAACGGTGGGGGTTTTTCTGTTGAAAAAATAGGGTCTTTTAGTGAATACTTAAAACTAGAAACTGCACGAAGGAAAAAGAAAAAAATTGAAATTT
Source organism: Polistes exclamans (assembly GCA_023678865.1). Classification (NCBI taxonomy): domain Eukaryota; kingdom Metazoa; phylum Arthropoda; class Insecta; order Hymenoptera; family Vespidae; genus Polistes; species Polistes exclamans. Next base: position 93,019 of record JACGWG010000067.1, on the reverse strand, counting down.
GGATTTTTGGCAACGTTTTTAGCAAGAACATTCAAATTTCGCTACAATTTGCACCACATTTTGGTTTCTTAAAATTCGATTTTATGAAAAAAACGAAAATCCTTCGTCCAAGTCCTTATCGATAGTATCACGAAGACATGTAGCAAATTTCATCAAAATCGGTTAAATAGTTTTCGAGAAATCTTGACAACCGATTTTAGAAAAAGCGTTTTGAGAAAAACGCGTTTAAAGATTTGAGAGCTGGTATAAGAACCATTAAAGAGTGGAACTTCCCAGGGCTCTATCTTTAAGACTACTACTCCTATCGACTTAAAAATTGAATACAATATTCTAGATGAGTTGTAGAATTGAAAAAAAAAAAAAAATAAAAAAAAAAAAATTTTTTTGAAAGTCCCAAACCCACACATGTAACCCTTAATATATCTCGTTTCTTTATTATTATATTTATAATATACAATACATATCTCTTTATATATATAAATCTCGTGTCACGTTGCGTGTCCACGATGAACTCCTAAACTACCGAACCGATTTTATTTAAATTGTGCACACTGTGTGCAGTTTGATCTAACTTTAGATTTAAGGGCAACAATGAAGTCGATGTAAAAGGAACGAAAGAAGAGAACAATTGTTGTAAATTGCACGTAATTAACTCGGCAATCAATATTTTTAATTTTTTATATCATTACACTAAACTCTCAGTTTAATTACTCTTTTAATAGTTACCTTTCTCTAGTAGGCGATTTTTTTTACATGTGTAATTGTAAATATAGATGAATCGATAAACTAGTATTCTATTATAACCAATAAATAAAAATATATATACCTAACCTCCAAATTAAAATTTAATGTCCAATTCAATAAAAAAGGTCACCAATGGAACTGGTCTTGAACTAAATTTAATAATGTTTATAGAGCAGGCCAAAAAGTCGTGAATGAAATAAGAAGAGTTATTTTTTAACAATTAAAAAAAACATTCAACAGAGTAGTTAAAAATACTACAAAACAATAATAGCGACTTTAATTTAGAAACAAGGTCATATCAGGCATATTCATATAAATTGTGGTCTTATTTTAGCGTATTAAATTTATTTCCAAAATTATGCCCACATTTTCTGAAACAACATGTATATTAATACAATTTTTACAAAAAAAGTGATACAACAATTATGTAAAATATAGATTAAGTATTTATTAATATTAATAATGCTGATTCATTATAGACATTTTGCTTTATCAGAATAGGATAACAGACAAGATATAAATCATATTTAAATGCAGATACATAACTTAAGTAGATTATTTAAAGTGTGCGCAAGAAGTTTCGTGACATAACGAAGAAATATTTAAAAGGAAATATAGCATTGTTGTAAAAGAAGATCTATCCCCGATTTTAATAATTATTGTAAAAGTACGTTTAACTTAAAGCTCAGTTCATATTTCTATTTGTTATTTCGCCGTGGATAAACCAAAAAAAAAACATCATGAATAAGAGTGAAGCAGGAACAGAATCAAACAAATCTTTCAAATTTGCTCAACCAGAATCAGGCGAAGAAGTTGTCATTTCTGGGATAGCTGGTAGATTTGCTGAATCTAATAATGTAGAGGAATTAAAAAATAATCTATTTAATCGTAAAGATTGTATCACTGATGACTTTCGTCGTTGGAAATCAGGTATCGATTATATAAACACAAATTATTATATTTAATTTAACGGATAATATAACATTAATATGTTTCTATTATAATCATTTGTTCATAAGACAATCTGGAAATTCCGCAACGAACCGGAAAAATTAGCAACATTCAGAAATTCGATGCATTATTTTTTGGAATCCATTCTAAGCAAGCTCACGCGATGGACCCTATGAGTAGAATGTTATTGGAACATTCTTACGAAGCTATTATAGATGCTGGAATAAATCCACAAGATTTGAGCGGGAGGAAGACAGGTGTATTCATTGGCGTAGGTTTCTGCGAATCCGAAAAAACATTTTTCTACGACGATAGTATGGTAGGTTAAACGGTCAAATGATTCAACTTATAGATTAAACGATTACTCGTATCTATATATTTATAAAATAAACAATACGTATTTTTATTGATAGATAAATGGCTTTGGTATCATTGGTTGTAACAAAGCTACATGGGCTAATAGAATTTCATTTTGTTTAAATATAACTGGACCATCATATAATGTAGAAGCCGCTTGTAGTTCAAGTCTTCATGCGATAGAACATGCTTATAGAGCTATACGTAGCGGACAATGCGATGACGCAATCGTCGGTGGATCAAATCTTTGCCTTAATCCAAACATATCTCTGCAGTTTTCTCGTTTAGGTATTAAATATACAAATGTTTTGAAATAAATATTTGTACATTTTTTCTTCATTTTATATACAAATATATTACAACTTTATTAATTCTTGAAACATTTGAAAAGGGGTGTTATCTAAGGATGGTCGTTGCAAATGTTTTGATCAAGATGCAACCGGTTTCGCGCGTAGCGAAGCCGTCGTTGTAGCATTTCTGCAAAAAGCAAAGAATGCTAAAAGAATCTATGCTACAATTTGTCATGCGAAAACTAATTGCGATGGTTATAAAGAAGAAGGAATGACGTTTCCTTCTAGCGGATTGCAAAGTACTCTTTTTAGAGAACTTTATAATGAGTGTGGTGTATCAACGACTAGTGTTTCTTACATCGAAGCTCATTGTACTGGAACGGTAATTGGAGATCGTGAAGAAATTAATGCTATAGATAATATTTTCACTACAAACAGAACTAATCCTCTAAAAATCGGTTCTTTAAAATCAAATTTGGGTCATGCTGAATCAGCCAGTGGAATGTGTTCCATCGTTAAGGTTAGTAATCTTCGAAACGTAAAACGAGAAAATTATTCCACAATATTTGTATTTTATAGGCGATTATATCAATGGAGTCATGCTTAATACCACCAAACATAAATTTTAATCGACCACGCAAAGACATAAAAGCTCTTACAGAAGGACGAATCAAAGTTGTTACTGAGATAACTCCGTTAGATAGTGAATATATAGGCATTAATTCTTTCGGCGTAGGTGGTACTAATGCTCACGTGTTACTCAAATCAAACCCAAAGAAAAAGGTCAATAATGGATTGCCGAACGACGATTTGCCTAGACTCGTAGTTGTTTCTGGACGTACAGAAGAAGCAGTAATAGCCATATTAAATGACGTACGTAATTACGAAGCAATATTTTGTAATATAGAAAGAAAAAGAAATTATATTTGTTAACATCGCGTTAATAGAATTTTTATATTTGTTTTCGTTAGATCAAAAACCGACCGATAGACGTCGAATATATTCGTCTTCTTCATGATATTTATCTTAAAAACATACCAAAGCATTTATATCGAGGATACACAATAACTGGTCTTCAAAAATTTAATAAAAAAATCAAGGAAATTGAGCATTTTTCTGGTATGAAGAGGCCAATTTGTTTTGTCTTTTCTGGAATGGGTTCACAGAGTCTTGGAATGGGTACGAATATTTTTGTCATTTGTTTTTTTTTATACACATTAAATTACAATATTTACAAACAATTACTATTAAAATGATTAAACGTATCGTATGAAACTGAAAATCTATTAGGTAAAGCCTTGATGAAGTTTCCTATATTTGCTAAAGCGTTACAAAAATGCGACGAAGTTTTAAAACCATATAAATTGAATATTTATAAGATTTTAACCGAAAACGACGAAACGATATTTGACAATATCTTGCACTCGTTCGTTGGAATTTCTGCTTTTCAGGTAATGCTGATAATTATGTCTATATTTGCAATATATGAATACATTTGATAAGATCTAATAATAGAAAAGAAAATCTGTACAGATTGGCTTGGTGGATCTTTTAACTTCTGTGGGTGTAGTACCGGACTATATAATCGGACATTCTTTTGGGGAACTTGGTTGCGCATACGCAGACGGATGTTTGACTGCAGCGGAAATGATTTTGGCAGCCTATTGGCGAGGAATAGTTTCAATAGAAGAAAAAATACTACACGGTTCTATGACCGCGGTAGGGCTTGGTTATAAAGATATACAAAAATTATGTCCGCCTGATATTGACGTCGCATGTCATAATGGACCTGAAAATTCAACAATTAGTGGACCAGCTGAATCGGTTAAAATATTTGTTCAAAAACTGCAGGTTCGTTTTCAGCGAATTATGATACAAGGTCTGTTCTAAAAGTATCGCGAATTTTGGATTCCCGCGGGTTACGTATATTCGATTTTCAATTTTTTTGTGGTGTTATATTGGTACTCATGTCCCTCACTTATGCTAACAAGTTCGGTCACTTTGAATGTTCAGTTCATTTTTGACAACTATTTTAATTGGATGTGTTTTGGCTCGTCTTCGATTTGTGCCTATTTTTCGGCTTTTGGACCATAATAATGCCCCTGCTCACATATTGCTTGTGCGCACATTTTTGACAAAAAACAACACAATAATGATGCCACAGCCACCGTATTCCTCAGATCTGGTCCCCAGTGACTTTTTCTTGTTCCCGAAACTGAAAAGGCCCATGAAAGGCGTCATCGAAGGAGGAGCTGAACAAGATCATTAAAAATGATTTTTTGAAGTGCTTCGAGGATTGGAAAAAACTTTAGCACAAGTGTATAATATCTGATGGGGATTAGTTTAAAGGGGACAAAGGGTGCTGCGGCATCATTGTTTTCTTTTTAGCCAAAAATTTGTACACAAGCAAGGATGTGCGGGCAGGGGTGTTATCATGGTCCAAAAGCCGAAAAATAGGCAAAAATCGAAGACGAGCCAAAACACGTCCAAGCAAAATAGCTGTCAAAAATTAACTGAACATTCAAAGTGGCCGAACTTGTCATCATAAGTGAGAGACATGAGTACCAACATAACACCACAAAAAAATTGATAATCGAATATACGTAATTCGCGGGAATTCGAAATCCGCGATATATTTTTGATCAGACCTCGTACAAACGATGAAAAGAATTGCCTATTTGTAAGATAATTTTGTAAATTAGTTGATATAATATATTTATGTTTATTAGGAAATGAACATTTTTGTACAAGAAGTATCATGCTGTAATATACCTTATCATAGCCGTTACGTCGAAGCTGCTGGAAAGAAACTTTTGACATATTTAGAAAATGCAATACCTGTAGCTAAATCTCGAAGTAAAAAATGGCTTAGTACATCGGTACCTCGTAACGAATGGTCAAGCTCAGCCGCTGAATTTTCGTCCAGCGAGTATTATGCTAATAATTTTATGAAACCTGTACTTTTCGAAGAAACGTTAGATCTTATTCCCAACAATGCTGTAACGATTGAAATTGCACCGCACGGTCTATTACAAGTGATATTGGAAGAATCATTGCAACCCACGGTAACGAATATTGTATTAAATCAACGAGATCATGAAGATAATTTGACGGTTTTTCTACAAGGTTTAGGGAAACTTTATAATACTGGTTTACAATTAGACCTTTCTAAATTATATCCACACGTAGAATATCCAGTTAGTCGAGGTACTCCAATGATATCTCCACTTATTAGGTAAAAAATATTTCAATATTCAAAGAACAAAAAATGAATAATCGAAAAGGTTTTTGGTATCTTGTATAAAATTTAAATATAATTTGATGTTTAGATGGGAACATTCGTATGATTGGTTCGTAACATCCTACAAGATGAAAGAGAAAATTAACTCCGGAGATCGAATGATTGAGATATCGATTCTCGATGAAAATTTCCAATACATACAAGGTCACATGTTAGATGGCAGAAATTTGTTTCCTACAGCAGGATATTTATGTCTAGTTTGGGAAACTATGGGTATGAATATAGGACAATTGTACACAGAAGTATCCGTTATATTTGAAGATGTAAAGATTATTCGCGCTACAAATATTCCAAAAGAAGACACAGTGGAAATGACTGTCATGATTCAAAAAGGTAATTACTTTCACAGAAATATGAACAAATTATATTTAAAGAATGTGTAATATGTTTTGATTTACAAATTTATAGGCAGTGGTAAATTCGAAATAATCGAGAATAATGATGTTATTGTAACCGGAATAATTAGTATCGCAAAAAATTTATCGAAAGAGAAAGTATTTCTTGATTTGATCAAAGATAATAATGACGAAGAGGAAGAAGAATTAAATGCGGAGGATATCTACAAAGAATTGGTGTTACGTGGTTACCAATATTCCGGCATTTTTCGAAGTATGCAGAGTGCATCAATTTCTATAAGTAAAGGACACGTCGAATGGAAAAATAATTGGGTTGCATTCATTGATAGCATTACGCATATAAAAATCCTAAGTTTAAATACTAGAGATTTACTTGTGCCAATTGGAATTCGAAAATTGGTAATAGATATTGAAACTCATCAAAAATATCTAGAAAATATTACCAATGATAAACAATGTAAATTTTTAATCTTATTAAAATATAAATCATATTTATTAAATCATTTTTTATCCATTATTCATAACGCCGAATCATTTTATTTCAGATGTACCTGTACGATTCTTTAAACAGATTGACGTAATTATAGCTGGTGGTATAGAAATAAGTAATATAAGATTACATACGATGGCTCGAAAAAGACCTACCGATCATCCAGTTATCGAAGAATATAAATTCATTGCTTATCGTGATAAGAAGGAAATGTCATTGCGAAAAGTATTAACGTTATCTATGCAGATTACTTTGGAAAATATACCGGTTAACAAAGTTAAGACAATAGAACTCGTTGAAAATAATGACAACATATCAGCAGAGGAACTTGTTTCTCCAATGCTTTCAGATATTCTAAGTAAATTACCTTCGATTCAAGCAAACGTTAATGTACTTGCACCAACAAACAAATTTGACAAAGAAGATATACCTGAAAAGATCATAGTTACCAAATTGAATAACAAAGAATCAAATAGTTCCTCGCTATTAGCTGTGGGTTCTTGTTTGTTGACCAAAGAGAAGAAGAACAGTTTGAAGAAACTTTTACAATTAACGATATACGGAGCTTTTATTTTATCTCGTGAGAAAACGTCTACACCATTGGATTTGTCAATTTTACAGGAATTTCAATTAGGTATAGTTTTGGAGAAACGTACTTCTAAAGAATCATGGATATTGTTAAGAAAGATACAGAATATTCCACAAAATACTTTCTTTATTAACGTTAATAGTAATGAATTTAACTGGTTGAAACAAGTGCAAACAATATTGGCCAATAAAACAAAACGAATCATTAATGACACCAGAGTGATACTTGTTGAGGAAAATAACTTCGAGAGTGGTCTTTTAGGATTCATAAATTGTTTACGAAAAGAACCAGGTGGTGAAATATTTCGAGCACTTCTAATTCAAGATAACAATGCCCCTAAATTTTCATCTGAACTATCTCTTTATTCCAAACAATTAAAAACAGATCTTATTATGAATGTTTTACGACCAGGAAATATTTATGGATCATATAGGCATCAATTACTTCCACCTTGGGAGCCAAAACCTGTATATCATGCATTAATCGATCAATTGGTATTTTTATTTTTGTAGACTTAATATTATATATATATATATATATATATATTTATTAGCATTAATATATTATAAAATAATATAATAATATTTCTTTAACAGTTCCATGGAGATTTGAGTTCGATGCGTTGGATTGAAGGACCAATTACAAAAGATTATCAAAAGGAAGATCTTGTAAATATTTATTACGCATCGCTTAATTTTAAAGACGTATTACTCGCGACGGGTAAATTATCATCACTAGTTGAAAATAGAAAAGAAATATACAAAGAAATTGGATTTGAATACAGCGGAATCAGTTTTAATGGTCGTCGCATTATGGGGATCAATCGAAATAGGTAAACTGATTAAAAAGTACAAAACGAACATAAATTCAGTTTTCATTTTGAAATAATAGAAAATGGTGTATTATATAATATTCATTACAGGTGTCTATCAAATATTTGCCAATTAAATGAGATTTTTTCTTGGATTATACCTGAAAGTTGGAGTTTAGAAGACGCAGCAACAGTACCGTCTGTATATTGCACATCTGTTGCTGCTCTTTATACGTACGGAAAAATGAAGAAGGGTGATAAAGTTCTTATTCATGCTGGTAGTGGTGGTGTTGGCCAAGCTGCGATTAATTTAGCCCTTTATGAAGGTTGCGAAGTATTTACTACCGTCGGTACAATAGAAAAACGTAAATTCATTAAACAAACATTCCCTAGCATTGATGATTATCATATTGGAACTTCCCGAGATACTAGCTTCGAACAACTCGTATTGCAACAAACCGATGGTGCAGGTGTAGACATTGTTCTAAATTCATTAGCTGATGAAAAACGTTTGGCATCTCTCCGTTGTCTGGCCCGCGGTGGACGATTTTTAGAAATTGGAAAATTTGACTTTATCGCGGATATTCCGTTAAGCATAGAATTCTTTATGAAAGAGATCAGTTTTCATGTCATAATGTTGGATACAATTATGACTTCTTTTGAAACAGTGAAAAACGAAATTAGTTCGGAATTTAGCAAACTACTTAAGGAGAATGCTATTAAACCGCTAAATAGAACAGTTTTCGGTAAAGATCAAGTAGAAACGGCACTTAGATACATGGCAGCTGGAAAACATATTGGAAAAGTAAGTCTATGTTAGTTGTTTGAGTACTTATATATTTGAACAATTTTAAATTTTATTCAGAAATATATATCAGAAATTTCGTAGGTACTGATAAAGATCCAGGAAGAAAAGGAACCAATGATAAGACAAATCTTAGCTGAACCTTCTTACATGTGTTTTCCGAATAAAAGTTATATTATTTTTGGTGGCTTAGGTGGTTTCGGTTTAGAATTAATCGATTGGTTAATTCTAAGAAACGCTCAAAATATTATCATTATTTCGCGAAACGGTGTAAAAACTGGTTATCAACGGATGAGAATCAATATATGGGAATCATATGGGGTGAATATAAAAATCCTTGTCGGTCTCGATGCCGCTAGAAGAGAAGATTGTGAACTTATTGTAAAAACGGCTATAGATGAAGGTCCAGTTGATGGTGTATTTAATCTCGCGGCTTCTTTGGAAGATCGAATTTGTAGAAATCACACGGTTGATAGTTTTCAAGAACCTTTCAAAGGTAAAGCTTGGGCAACGAAATCTTTGGACGAGGTAACTAGAGAACTCTGTCCAAATCTTCGACACTTCGTAGTTTTCTCATCTGTTTCTTGTGGAAGAGGAAATGGTGGTCAAACGAATTACGGCATGGCTAATTCTATTATGGAAAGAATATGTGAAAAACGAATGAAAGATGGTTTTCCTGGATTAGCCATCCAATTGGGACCAATCAAAGACGTCGGTATTATTGCCGACATGCAAAAGAACGATAGAAAACCTCTCCTTGCTGGTATCCAACAACAAGATGTAGCATTATGTTTACAAGAACTTAATAGAATTTTGCTACAAAGTAAACCTATTGTTTCTATGATTATACCTGAAAAACAAGTAATCAACGATAATGTGAATAACATTGTAGATACTATTTTAAACATTATGAGTAAGTTTTATTTAAACAATACTATATTGTTGCAATTATTATTTTTGTGAAAGCGAGCACTTTTATCCCGAATAAAATAAACATTCGTAAAGAGGGTTGGTTGATCGAAGGTATTGTCCATGGATACTTGAATGATTTGAGCAGTTCGTCAGAAAACGAAAGATCCAGTTTCGAAAACCGGTTCGGGTAATCTAACGGATTGACTCACCTCTTTACGAATCCCATATTATTATATTTCTAAAAGTATAAATTCTTGATTGCAGATATTAAGGACTTGAAGAGTATCAGTAAATATACTTCCTTGGTTGAACTCGGAATGGATTCAATAATGGTTGTAGAAATAAAACAAACGTTACAGCGCGAATTTCAAATATATCTAACCACACAAAATATTCGAAGCTTAAATTTCGCCAAACTAATGGATATGACTACTTAATTATATTGATAATTGCAATTGTCTGATGTCTACAGAAAATAAAATCAGATTGTTTAGAGAATTATCTGAGGAATCATTAGAGGATTTCATAGACAGACCATGCATAAATCATACACAAATTCATCATGATTTAGGGGATCCTATATATATTTATAATATTAAAGTTCAAATAAATACATACAGATAATCCAAACATTAGAAAAAAACGCATGTGTATTATGTTATTCAAGTATAAAACCATCTCAACGGTGTGGTCAAATAAAAGAAATTTATATAAAGGAATCAACAAATCATTGTCCGTATTATTTTGAAAATCCTCGGTAGTTTTTTATTATTTGTATATTTAATTTAATTTTGGAATTAAATCATTGTTACGACCTAAACGACAAATATATTAAAATTTAGTTGCTAAGCCTGTTTTAGCCACTCTGCATTCACTGAGTTTAACCAGGACTAGGAAGATTCGTCTTTCCAAAAGATTAAATAACAATAAAGAATGGCAAATAATGAGAAGATTCCGAGATAATCAAGTGGATAAGGAGGAATTGAAAAATTCTAGGTGAATTGCGTAGAGTATATCTCTTAACCCTCTATGGGCCGAATTTTTATTATAAATAAAAAATAATTTTTTTGGAACTGGAGAAAAGATCAAAATTATAAACATATATTTATATGCAGATAAAAACAAAATTTTCGAGTTTAAACAATTTTATTACATTAAATTCACTGTGTTACTTTCAGGTAACAACGGCCCACATAATGTTTCCACTTCTGCATAGAAAAATTTAAACGTGAAATTCTACGAAGTATTATTCATTCGGCGTTAAACATAAATGTACATTGCATTTTGAACATTTTATTTTTGGAATTCCTTTACACCTGGGATTTTTGCAGCGTCCTCTGTTGTCCGACAAAATTTAACAATGTTCTACTTCATTTTTTTTTACGTACTGTATTTGGTCTCCTTTTTATATTTTTATGTAATTGTTTATCTACATTAGTAAAACCAGGACGCCCTTTTTTCTTACGGATTCCTTTGTGCTTCTGACATAAACAAAATGCAATGTCAGTTTTCAATGTTAATAATTTATATTGATTCCTGGGCCTTGCAGAATGCGATGAATTTTGTCAAAGGATATATGACCGGTGTAAATTAAGTAAATATCACCAATTTTTTTCGTAAAAATCCATCCCCCTCTGGTATCTTTATAGCTCTTCCGCAATAAAACTGATAAATATGATCAGGAATTGTTCGCTACAACAAATTCTTCAACTTGTTTCAACATTTAACGAAACACACAAGCTTTATCCTAAATATACAGAAATTTCCCTTACAGACTATTGTTACTTCAAAGTAACAGAACTGCATCATAAAAAAAAAAGTAACAAAATGATATTTGAAATGCAAAAAGATAAGTTGTTATTGATATTCAAACTCAGGACTATTATATAGATAATTTTTTATTCGGTAAACACTGACAGAAGCACAAATAATATCGATTGAAAAAAAAGGTTTTGCTTGCTTTTATTGCAGACAGCTTGCACAACATTTATTTTGTTATTTCAGACTGATGGTACTAGCAACCGTCATGAATATTGGTATTAGTTGTCTCGGAGATATTATTGAATGAAAATGTATACGCCATCTCATTAAAAAAAAACTAAAATTATTTGGTAAAATATAAAAAAAATTATCATGTTACCTAAAAGTAACACGGATACGCATAGAGGGTAATAATTCTTTACACTTATAATGACGGCTATTGACAATAATTAATAACTACAATAGTTTAACGATTCTCTAAGCATCTTAATAATCTTTCGCGCTGATTTTTAACACTTATTACTATTTCCCAAACTAAATCTCAATATTTGTTGGATAACACGGGTCAACGCAAAATTTGACATGAAAAAGTTTGTTTATGTATTTAGGAGACCGATTGAACGATATTTTTCGAAATTTGTGATTTTAATTTTTAATTGAAGATGAAACCATTCAAATATATATGTTTATTATTTTTATTAAGTTTTACTATCAAAATAACTTACAAGAAAGTGGAAAATAATTTAAAAATGCACGCTTTTACTTGTTCTTTTATGTTCATAAGTACTATCTCTCAATAAACCCCAAATATATAGTCTCCCATCATGTTTTCATTGTATTGACCTTGATAACGTTGCTCGAAGCTCATAATGTCCTGATGTAAACGTTCTCCTTGCTCTTCTGAATACGATCCCATGTTGTTTTTAAATTTTTCTAAATGAACATGCAGCATGTGTACTCTTAGTGAGATCGTACAACCCATAACCTTAAAATTTTTTACTATATCCGCAACTTACTTTTCGTAGTTTTCAGCTTTGTTATTTCCTAAAAATCCAGAAACTATTACTTTAAAACTGTTCCAACTCGCTTTTTAAGTACACTTCAGCAACGTTGGAAATTTTTCATCGGCGAGAATTTGTCTAATTTGCGGCCCAACAAAAACCCCAGCTTTAACTTTTGCTTCTGATAACTTCGGAAAAAACTTGTTCAAGTATCTAACAGCTTCTGAAGTTTCATCTAGTTTTTTAACAAATTGTTTCATAAACCCTAACTTAATGTGCAGAGGTAGCATTAACACTTTTTCCGCTTCAACAATCGGCTCAAATGTTACGTTTTGTTTTCCGACATAAAGTTCTGTTCTTACAGGCCATGACCGTTAAATATAGTGCTTAGCATCCGCTCTGCTATCCCATAAGCACAGATAACACGGATTCTTTGTATATCCGCTCTGTAGTCCCATTACAAATTTTTTGAATGTATTAAAATTAATTAAAATTTATAAACAAATTAAAAAATGAGTATTATTACTATACCTATCACAAAAGCAAACTTTATACCGAGAAAAAAGGTATTTTCTTTTCGTTTTTGTGCATAATTAACCGAAAAATCATAAAATAAACTCTAGGACAAAGAACGAAAATTTTTTTGTAGAGTCGTTTAATTAATCATTGATAAAGACAGTTAAGTGCACAAAAGAATACGCAACGAAGTTAAAGTCAAGACAAAAAGTACGCAGAAGAACACAACGATAAGAACGTTAACGTGTTAAATCATTATCGTGGGCGTCCTAAGAAGTCACATAGCCGGAGGCAGGATTTAATTCATGCACAGTAGTAGCAGCTATTTTTATATTGGGTTGGCAACTAAATTATTGCGAATTTTGTCGATAGATTATTATTAAAATAACCGCATTCACGTAGCTGTCAACCCAATATTTCACTTGAGGTCGTTCATTTCATTTTTTATTCATTTCATCGTACATATTTAGTTTCTGCTGATGCGTTTCAATCAATATTATCATATTCGTATCAATATTATAACCATTGCGGGACGTTACATCATTTATTATATTATTTTTGAAATAATTGTTTAATACCGAAATGAAAATGTAAATGTTATACGGAAAAAATAAATAATGTAAATGATGATATTATGAGACGAAACAAAGTATCGTCAATTATTTGCATTTTAAATTCATATTCAAATATTTAAATTTAGATAGCATATTCATTGACGTGTTGTGTGTGTATTGCCTTTATTATGTCCCGATTATTAAAAGGTTCCCGTTTTAACTCTGTTTTACATACTTTCTTACTCTATTCACATATTTTCCTCTGTATTTACATTTCTTATTACTATTCCATTCACATTTCCTAACATCTACGCTTCGCTTCCTTACTTTCACCCTTCTCTCCTCTTCATATCATTCTTTACTATTAGTCCAGGCAACAAAAGGAGAACTTCATCAATGTAAGTACTTTTTGAAAATTTGATATAATGGTAATTTGACGACGCTGAATCGAATGGTGCTAATTTTTTTGCAATTGGATCAGGGGTTTTTTAAAAAAGTGTAAAAAAGGGTAAAAAAGCCATATCTTAGAATCTATGCATTTAATCGAAAAAAGTTTCAAACAAAAGTTGTGTTGAATTATATACAGGAAATAAAATTCAAATATTACAAAAAATTTGAAGCAATAAATTTTTTTCCATCTAGCGCAAATAAAGGAAGATTTATTATTTGAATTACAGTTAACATTTTATTTTTTTAATATAAAAATATATTATTCTTCAATATAGTAAAAAATAATAATGTATATATTTCTATATCTTTTCTGTAAAAAGAATTTGTATAACTTAAGGATAGAAAAACTTGAAAAAAAAATAATTCCCCTGCGAAGAATCGAACGGTAACTACCCGCGTGAGAAGCAGAGACGATACTACTTACGCTAGCGCGTCATTTGACAAATATTCAATTTTTTTTTTACAATTTTTGTGACTGTGAAGCTGAATAAAAATGCATTTCTGTTTTCTTATAACATAATAAAAATGAATTAAAATTATGTCTAGACAAAAAATAAATTCCACGTTTTTAGAATATCCTTTCCTGAATATTTTGAATTTTAATTTTATGTGTAGATATAAAATTCTTCTTTTTCATATATGTATCCAATTTGATACACAAATAAATATTTGAGAGACAGCAAATCTTTAATTTAAAATTTCCTAAAATACATAATTTGTTGATTAAATAATAATATTTTCTGTTAAAATGAATTATTGTTTTTCTTTTAATCAAGGTTCACTATTTTTGACAATAAATAAAAAAACGGCGTACCATAAGCATCAAGATTCGATTTAAAAATGCCGCGCTTATACGCCGATATATATATAGATATACATAACGCTCGACACTCGATCGTCAAAACGAAAAATTCTCGCTGCAGCATGAAAAAATTAGAAAGAGAGAAATATCGGTTTCTTGTCTCACTCGCACTCGTATACATAACGCTCGACACTCGATGGCCAAGACGAAAAATTCTTGCTACAGCATGAAAAAATATCAGAAATATAGAATACAGAACACTCAATAATCGATGGCCTAAACAAACAGAATCGCTATCGCTTAAAGAAATCTTATCCATTTGTTTTCTCACTCGCATTCGCATTCACGACCGAGAGACCCTAAGATAACGCACACTAGCTCGCTCGCCTGTAAAAACCGACGAAGAGGCGGGGCTTGTCTCCCACTCTTAAAATAAATTTTTCCAATATTTCTCGCATATTTTTGCAAATACGAAGGTACACCTTTGAACATTTTTTATGTATTTTTCAATTATCTACAACTTTTGTTTGAAACTTTTTTCGATTTAATGCCTAGATTCTAAGATACGGCCGTTTTTTACCCTTTTTTACCCTTTTCTCAAAGATCCCTTGATCCAATTGCAAAAAAATTAGCACCATTCGATTCAGCGTCGTCGAATTACCATTACATCAAATTTCGCTCGGCTTGTAAAAAAGTCGGAAATTTGCCTCTTATTGACTGGACTATAGGCATTGAACATAATACTTTGATATCCTATAGAATATCCAATTACTATTTAAACAACGTTGAAAATAATACATCCTCGAGCACAGGTCCGACGCAATCCCCCCCTCCCCCAACAGACAAACCTCTACCAGCACCCATATGCACACACACCACACATGCGATCGGCTGATGAAGCGAGCTGAAAGGAAAAACGGAGGTTTTGGACTTGTTTGAAAAAACATGGAGAAACAAGATAAAGGCAAGGATATCGGTATCGGATTGATTACTTCATAAACGACCGCCGACCTTGTTCACTAAATATCTACAAGTGCATTCTTCAAAAATACAAATGTTATTATAGGAATAGGGAGAGAGAGAGAGAGAGAGAGGGAGAGAGAGAGAGAGAGAGAGAGAGAGTGCCATTAAAAATATTTATTCAAAATACGTAAAGAAAAAAGAAAGTTGTACAAAACACAATTTATGACTTTTTTATTCTCTTCTTCTTCTTCTTCTTCGAAGAAAGGGTAATAAACTTTTCATAATACAAATAAGAAATTTTAATTAGCCTACTTGTTGCAACATGGTAGACTTGAATGACATTTTAAATTACATTTTACCACATTTTTCACACAAAGACATTTCATAGTTTGGCACTTTCTTTTACACGTACATTTGATTAATCCTTGGCCGCGCTTCCATTGGATTGAGCAATTGCAACTGACCGGAGAGAAATTTCATGGTTAGGAATATCTTCAATTTTAAGCAAGTTCTTAGGGCATAAAGTGAATTGTGATCTCTCGCATATAATTGTTTTAAAATTCCTTCAGAAGTTTCAAGTCGATAGAAATCATCCTCTGTCACATTCATTAAAACAGCCAATATATTGCGAAAATCATTCTAAGAGCATAGAAAAAAAACAAATTTTATTTTTAATAGAATGCAGGTATAAAACATTTCATTCTAAACCCGTTTATCGTATCTTCCGATACGATACAGAACAAAAGATATAGATTTTTTGTGGATATCTCTACGAATATCGGTCTAAATATAATATATTCTTCACTCACGGTAATTAACAGTGGGACCTATATAATAACACACCGGTATAGAATAAGTTTCAATTTCTACAAGTTCGCACAGTCTTATAAACCCACGTATAAAAACCCGCACACAAGAATACACGGAGCAGTCAAGGTGTTTAATTAGTTTAGAAAATATTTGTTTTTTAAAATGCTCTTCGAATGATTTTTAATAAAATGCAGGTATAAAACATTTCGTTCTGAACCCGCTTATCTTCCGATACGATAAAGGACAAAAAATACAGATTCTTCCTTTTAGCAACACGACAGTCTCAACAACCCCCACCATGCTCGTTTTTGTGTGTGTGTGTATGGCATTATCGGGCTGATTGTTGAGGGGGAGGGTTTGCGACGGGCCTGTGCTCGAGGATGTATTATTTGCAACGTTGTTTAAATAGTAATTTGATATTCTATAGGATATCAAAGTATTATGTTCGATGCCTAGGAAAAATTGGAAGAATTTTTCAATTTCCGACTTCGTCTGAAGGCTCTCCACATTCATAGTAGTGCCGAGGATTAACTAGTAATGCCTGATTTTCGGCTTTGACAGTAACATATAGATAATTATTTCTTAACCAAACTATCTTTACTCGTCGTAAAGTTTACCGAAATTTTCAGCGTACTTCTTTACGCAAAACATAATTTTTATAATATCTTAAACTCTTTCATTCCATCATAACATGACAAAATGGAATAAAATTTTTTTCTACTAATAAATGTGTCGCAGGGAAGTTGGACAGGGTAAGAATTTAGAACGTTATTTCGATCTTATTGGACACCATAATAGTGCTAATCTAGACTGAATCAGTATTGTTTTGATTACGTGTTTAAATATAACAGTTTTAGGGTATAACGATTTGTAAATGTTAAGTACAGTTTATTATTTAAAAAAATATAAGAAATATCTTTGTAATAATATGGAAAAGACTCTGTATTTTAACGATCGAAGTAATATTAAATAACTATGTTTAAGGGGGATAAGTAGTGTACATTATTTTTTTTTTTCGAATTTTTAAAAATTTATGAGTTGAAAGTACTATATGTTAGGAATATTCTGTGAAAATTTAAGTCGATTCGAGAAAGATTGACGGAGAAACAGCATTTTTAGTATGGTTTATATTATAAAAAAAGGATTCATCGAGCTGAAATCAAAACTACGATTCTAAGCAAAGAAGGTCGGGACTTATTATTTTGTTGAGCAAATCTACTAATACACACATTAATATACATGGATCTTCTATTGATTTTTAATATAAGTATGTGTTTTACCTATAAATAATCATTTGTTATGTTTATTTAGAATTTTTTTGTAATAAATTTTTACTAATTCTTTTTTCCGAATCCTTGAATTATGCTACACTCTTATATACCATTGCAAAAGACAATGTTTTTTCCAACATCTAAAAGCAATTAATTAATCTGTATAAATAATTATTTGTTATCAATAATATTATGGCACTTACCCCAGCAAAAACCTCATGCGATGAGACAAACATACTTCCAATAGAAAGAAAGTTCAGCTTTGTACTTCTAGCAATTATAAATATTAGCAACTTTTGTGTATTTAAAGTTAATGTATAAAACGGAACGTCACATCTATAAATAAATATTCTTCTGTCATTCTTATACTATCATACTTTTTTAAACGATAGAACGAAAAGAAATTGGAAAAAATATTTAAAAGTTTAAAAAAATAATTATTTTTATTCCTATTACTAACCAATAAATATTCAAATATTATTAATTAAACAAATTTATTTTTTCCTTACAATTCTTCAAGAACTGCATTGCTGTGATTCAATAATCTTTGTCCAAAATAACAATTTATATACAACGTAAATACTGAACTAATTACATACAGGATGCATTCTATTTTGTCTTCTAGAGTTTTTAATAATACAGAAAATTGAAGAATCTATAAAAGAAAAGATAAATGTTTATTTTAACAGTAAAAAGCCTTTCTTCGATATTTTTTATCTTGTATCAAATACAAAACACATAATTCTTTAAGAACACTTTTTTATTGAAACGAAATAGTAATACTTGAAAGTGCAGAAATTGTGCAATTCTATGTTTTTAAAAATTGTGTGTTTTCAAACGGTTATAACAGCACAAGTAATAAAACATAGCAATCTCTACGTAAACGACATAGTCTAAAAATCGTCGTTTTTACAGCTCAAAGCGTATATAGTAAAACAAAAACAAAAACACATCGTATAATTAATATTAATTTCTTAATAATCCATTAAAATAATAGTAACATTTATCATGAAAATAAAAATCAAACAAGACATCAAAAACATAAAAATACGCTTCCATTACTAGCGTTTTTGACTTACACATAAAAAGTTAAACATGAAAAGAATCATTACAAGAAGAATTAAAATTAAGTAGACAACATTGGTTACGTATCTAAGCATCTCAACGTATCTTAAACATTAAAGAATTATTAAATTTTAGCAAAATATAATGAAGAATTAGGAGATTTATTTTCCACTTACTGAAGAGATATTCTATGATGATGTACAATGTCGCTTATCCAATTGTATTCTTCTGATAGCGTATTGAAATATTTAGTTTTTTTTTCCGATTTGCTGATTCATTTCAAATGGTTGACGAATTTTTAATCTGTGTATGAAAATTGCACAGTATAAAATCTGTTAAAAATATATTTAATACGCAAATAAATAAAAACTGACTGTATTACATGAAACGTACTTTATAATGCTACATTGACAGCAAGCGTGCTGTATTAAAACCAAAAATGTTGAAAGACTTTGACTGCCAACTGCTGTTACCATTACAACACCTATTGTTTGGTAACAAAGCATGCTATAATATAGCATACCAGCGTTACCAATATTATTTTCAATTAAAGGTAATGTTAATTGGTTCTCCTTCAATTTGCCAATAAAATATAGAAAAACATTGAAAATTGATGGAGATATGATTAAAAAGCAGTTAATATAAAAAAAAACTGTAAAAGTTAAATATAATATATATTGCAGAAATATATGAACCAAATACTGTTTGCTTATAATTACCAAAACTTACACATTAAAGCATATACAAAAGATTTGCTTTGAACAGTATACTGTTCCAAAATATTAAGTTCTTGAGGATTAGAAAATTTCTCGTGATCAAGTTGTAAACGAGCAATAAGTAATTGAATCTTTAATTAAGAAAGAAATGTTTTGAATATAGAATATTCCTAAACTAAAGCATGGAATATAATTATAAATTAAAAATCTACTAACTGTTACGAAGCGAAAATAAGTAATAACATAAACAGAAATAAAAATAAGACTTGATATTACTCTCTGAATCATTTGAATAGTTGATTGCCCGATCAGTTTAGTTGTGAAAAGATTATACAGCTGCATGAATAAACATTTTACATAATATTTTTAGACAATAAAATATCCCAATAATATTATAATTAATAACACTAATAGAAGAAACATTTGTATTTATTTCAAATGTAATTTGTAAAAATGGCATGATTTTGAGACAATACAGTCACTGCTCAATAACAAATTACACCGGCCAACATGATTTTCCTGTAGTCCAAGGTATAATTAATTTTTTCAACTAATTTTTTAGTGCTAATTACGAAATCAGACCTAATTTTATCGTATTACATCAGATTTTTAGTAAAATTAATATATTCGCTATTTTTGATTTTTCAGTAAAAATGAATTAAATTATTGAGTTTTTGCTCTCTTTCGTTGAATTAAGTTACCTCTCGTGAGAAAATATATTAGTTGAAACAGGCGCACGCCCATTCGGAACGCATTACATAGAAATAAGCCGTTATAGTTACTTTGTTTACAAACTTTTTACTGAAATCAGTGTGGTTATCTAAAAATATTGTTTACGTTTTACTTTTGGTATTTAATATATTAAATTAATTATTTGTGGTTGAAAAACGTCTAAAAAACATAATGTCCTCAAGAAAGTGTCTTAATAGTCTAGATACATTTTGTTGAATTTGTGGAAACTTTAAGACTTCAAAGCAAAATTGAAAATTACTGAGTTTGTGGAAAATACGTATAATGCTTATTTTGGCTCCAAAATATAACTAAAATCGTGGACTCTGCAGTTAGTTTGTACTATTTATGTTGAATAATGAAGGCAGTGGACATACCGCAAAAGACAATTTTTTCCTTTTGGTAGACCTATGATTTGGAGAGAACAAGTCAATCATATTGATGATTGTTATTTTTGCTGTACCAATGTGGAAGGTTTTAATGCTAAAAATAAAAAAAAGATAGCCTACGCAAATGTAACTTTAGTTACACGTCCGATTCCACACGGTCAAGAAATTCCAGTGCCCCTTCCAAGTTTAATATCTGATCTCAGCTCAACATCGTCAGAACAAAATTTACAGCGTCAAAAGTTAAATGAAGTTATCGAACCAATTTTAAATCAGCCACAGAAATTCACAGAAGGTGAATTAAATGATTTATTTAGAGATTTAAATCTTTCTAAAGAATCTGCTCAACTTCTTGGGTCTATACTTCATGCAAAACACCTGTTAGCTCCTGATACACATTTTGCTTGGTATAGGAAGCGTGAAGAAGAATTTGTACCTTTTTTCAGTCAATAAGAATCATTAGTTTATTGTTACAATATTCCTGATCTCATTGAAAAGTTAGGAGCGCAATATGATCCTGGAGAATGGAGACTTTTTATAGATTCTTCGAAACGGAGTTTAAAAGGTGTTATTTTACACAATACTAATCAGTATGCTTCTGTTCCTGTCACTCACTTTGTTCATTTGAAAGAGACTTATGAAAATTTGAAAACAGTACTAGATAAAATAAATATTAAGAATACGGTTGGTAGCTTTGTGGAGATCTAAAAATTATAACTATGCTGTTAGGTCAGCAGTCAGGATACACGAAATATTCTTGTTTTTTGTGCGAGTGTGACAGTAGAGTACGAAAAAAGCATTACGTTCAGAAACAATGGAATCCTCGTACAAATCTCAAACTTGGAACAAAAAATGTTATACGAGAAAATTTAATTGATCCTGAAAAAATTTTATTATTTCCGCTTCATAATAAACTCGGTATGATGAAACAGTTCGTTAAGGCATTGGATAAAGAAAATGATAGTTTTAAATACTTAAGTAGAAAATTTCCAAGATTATCAGATGTCAAAATAAAAGAAGTAGTGTTCGATGGACCACAAATTAGATCTTTGACGACCGATGAAATATTTGATGCAACACTGAATACTATTGAATTAGAAGCTTGCCTGGCGTTTAAAGATGTTGTCAACAATTTTTTAGGAAATCATAAACACCCTGATTATAAAAATATTGTGTGGCAAATTTATTAAATAAGTATAAAAAATTGGGGTGTAATATAAGTACAAAACTCCATTTTTTACATTCACATGTGGATTTTTCCCCTGATAATCTTGGTGATTATAGTGAAGAATAGGGAGAAAGGTTTCAACAAGACATAAAAACTATGGAAACAAGGTACCAAGGTCGATGGAATGTGAATATGATTGCTGATTACTGCAGGTCAATAAAACGTGATATTATTGATGATTCTCATAAAAAAATTACACCCGGACGTAATTTTATCATTAAACGTAAAAGATGTCACTCAAAATAGAACTGTAGCAATTATTGTACTAGATATTTTCTTTGTAAGTTTTCAAATATATGTATATATAATATAATAATTGATTTTTTCTTAAAATTTTAAAATAAAATTTTTTTCCTTTTTGTAAAGAAACCTGATGTGATAGAGTAAATATGTAGGTATTTTTCTGTTCAAAATACTATAAACGAAAGATATTTTTCATTTAAATCAAAACAACGTTCAAAAAATTTTCACTTGTCAGCCGGTGTTATATTTAAATAAAAGTTGCACATAAAATAATGAAAACTACGATAACCATTGGAAAATAAAATGGTAGTGTGTAGATAACTACGATGGAACAAAATAACAACTGATCCCTAGAGTTTCGGTTAGAACGTTGATTCGTCAAAAACTGGAATAAACGATTTGAAAAAAGAAAATGATTTTTCGCCAGATCTCGATTTTTCGAAGACATGGTAAAGTATCTTACGAAATCCTGTAGCCAACTGAACGAAATAATACCATCTACTCGCAGTTAACTAATTCAAATTGCTACCTATTACGAATAATCTAAAATTGACACAATAAGTGCTATAATCGAAGTGCTATAAATAAATCAATATAATAACCAGTAAAAATTTCCTTCTATCTTATAGCTATTCTATGTGCACTATTTTCTATTAAGATATAATTTCTTGCATGTATTGATACAGATGGTGGTTCTCATAATATAAACGAGGGGAAAAAATACTTTTTACTTTCAATATCTGAGGACATGCGCAGAAGGGTTGCTCGATTGCAATCTTGGTCAGTTGCACTTCGGCAGCCGTGCAGGACACTAGCTTTAAAAGAAAGTAATCATGTCCTATGTTAGTTAGTATAGTACACTTGATTTTACGAGAAAATATTCCTACAAATATTTTCTACTTTCGTGAGGGTTTTTGTTAAGAATACAACAGCAAGAAATTTATATATCAAATCTCACCTTAAAGAATATTCTTATTAGAGAGATTAAAAAAAATATAAACTTGTTAATATGTCGAACAAATATACAAATACACAGATTAATATACATCGATCTTCCATTGATTTCTAATATAAATAAGTGTTTTTGCGATAAATAATCATTTCTTATGTTTATTTAGAATTTTTTTGTAACAAATTTTTGCTTTTTTTCGAATTCCTTTAATTATGGTACACTTTTATATACCATTGCAAAAAAAATTGCAATTTGCATAATCTCTCTCTCTCTCTCTAATAAGAATTTAAATTATTAAGAAAACAATAAATTTAAAGTCAATAATATTTCATCACTTATCCTAGCAAAACTTTGTGCGATGCCACAAAAATATTTTCAATTGATAGAAAACACGGAAGTTCACTTCTTACTATCATAAATAGTTGCAATTTTTTTTTATTTACTGATAGCGTCTAAAACGAAACTATTTCTAGTTTCTATTATTAGAATTCTATTTTTTCTTTTACACCTATTTATAATACCAAAAATTTAAGAATCTAAAGGGAAAGAGATAAACGTATATTCCTGGAAGTCCAAACATTTCTATTGATGTTTTTAAACGTATATATTTGACAAAATATACATGATTCTTTAATAAAACTTTTTTAATAAAACTTATTACTTTAAAGTGCTGAAATTGTGCCAGCCTACATTTTTCAAATTGTTCTTATTCCATACTAGTTAAATAAAACATCTTATGAAATTTACACAAGCTTTATGTAGAATACAAGACATAGTCTTATGGCACTGTTTTTCAATTTTGTTTCAAAACAACATTGAATGAACCAAATGTATAAAAAAAAGAATAGAAATAGGTGTGACTTAACTCTTGTAAAAAAATAGACAATAAATATAATTAGCAGTAATGTTCTTATATTTCGTTAATATAATAAAAAAATATTTTTCATTAAAATAAAAAGTAAATAAAATAAAGATATAAATAATAAATATAAAATCTAGCTGCTATTTCGAAAAGTTTACTTACACAGATAAAGTTTAAAACGGTAACAATCATTGCGGAGAGGTATTACAAATAAATATTTAACATTTGAAACGCATCTAAGCACTTTAACGTAGCTTAAAAGTAAACGAATTACTCAATCTTATAATAATCAAGTAAAGAAATATTACTTATATTTTCGTACTCTTAGTCAATAGATATTGTATGACAATTTACAATGTTGCTTATCCAAATGTATTCCTTCGTTTGTTTACTAAAATATTTAATGTATCAGAAAATAAGTACCAAAACACAGCATTCTATTTAAAAAAACAAACTTGACTTTTAAGTCTCAGAAGCGACTAAATCTTGCACAAACAAAATGACGTCATATTATACTCCCGAATTTGTCATGCAACTTTTGTTCTATAAACTTTTCTGCTACTATCATACTTACGTTATTATCTTGGTGGCAAGAGTTAGTGAATCATCCTGTAAAATATATATATATATAATAATTTCTTAACAAAACTATATTTACTCGTCGTAATATTTACCGAAATTTTTCATTGTACATTTTTACGCAAATCATAATCTTTATAATATTTTAAACTCTCTCATTCCTTCGTAAGATGACAAAATGGAATAACATTTTTTTCTACTAATAAATGTGTCGCAGAGAAGTGGGACAGTGTAAGAATTTGAAACGGTATTTCGATTT
This sequence comes from Polistes exclamans, assembly GCA_023678865.1. Taxonomy (NCBI): domain Eukaryota; kingdom Metazoa; phylum Arthropoda; class Insecta; order Hymenoptera; family Vespidae; genus Polistes; species Polistes exclamans. Next base: position 68,266 of record JACGWG010000067.1, on the reverse strand, counting down.
TATTAGACACCGTAATAGTGAGGATACCTAGACTATTCGGCACTAGTCTCGATTGAAACAGTATTGCTTTGATTACGTGTTTGAATATAACAGTTTTAGGATATAACGATTTGTAAATGTTAAGTACAGTTTATTATTTAAAAAAATATAAGAAATATCTTTGTAAAGAATATGTAAAAGACTTTGTACTTTAACGATCGAAGTAATATTAAATAACTATGTTTTAAGGGTAGAGGGATATTGTATTTAATTGTTTTTTTTTCGATTTATTGAAAATTTTTAAGGTGAAAGTACCATATTTCAGGAATATTCTGTGAAAATTTAAGTCGATCCAAGAAAAATTGACAAAGATATAGAATTTTTAGTATGCTTTATATTACAAAAAGGGTTAATTGAGCTGAAATCAAAACTACGCTTTAAAGCAAAAAAGGTCGGGTTAGCAAAGACAAAATTTAAAAGACAAAATTCTGGACACCTCTGATGACAGTTCTATAATGTACGGACCCGAAATTGACGACTCTCTGTAAGTAAAAAATTAAAATACCTCTTTATCTATGATGAATTTTGTAATTTTTCAATGTCAAAGTTTAAATCGATTTTCACACAACTTGCTTTTTAAAAGTCGGCGGACACTGTCACTCACAATCTACTAAACTGATCGATTTGATTTTTTGCACACTTTTTCCACACATGTATTTAGCGAGGTAACGCTGCCGAGTTTTTTTGTTTTAATTTTATAGGGGAATAAATATTTGTTTTTTGGTCGAAAATCGGGTTTTTGAATTAAGAGTGCCACCAAAAATAAAAAAATTTTTTTCTCTATAGGACTACCTAGATAAACTTATTCACTAACAGAATCGCTTGGGTTTTGTATTTTTAGATAATCAAGTCTTGAGTTCTTATGTCCACCGTAAAACGCATTTTTTCCGCGGCGCCTGACAAAAGTGGTTGCATTTGTCTCAAATCATTATATTTTTTCACGAAAATTTCACAGAGTACTATTAAAATGTGACTTGAAAATACCCTACTGGAATTAGATTATTTATATTACCAGTTTCCTAAAAAAAAATTCATAAAGATATGCCATTTTCCGACCGAATTAACTCTACTACCTACCCCCTTTTAAATGTTTTATAATATCTATTTTTCAAAAAAGTCGTAATAAAA
>JACGWG010000067.1:22366-44230 GCA_023678865.1 Polistes exclamans | reverse complement strand
TGATAACACCTCTGCTCACACATCGTTGCTTGCTCGCGAATTTTTGGTCAAAAACAACAGAATGATTATGCCGATCAATGTGAATTCAATTTACACCATATAAAAGGATAAGGTTTTAAATTAGATCAGTCGCACTTAGGTTACAGAATACCCTGTGAATGTAACAAGTATTATATAGGACAAACGGAACAAAACTCAAAAAAAGAATAGATAAACATAGAAATGATTGTAAATCTACTAATGCACTAAAAAAGAATACTACCGCGTTAGCTGAACATCATTTTAAAAAAGGACACAAATTTAAATTTGACGCAGCAACTATTTTAGATATAGAAGACACATGATACAAATGAAATGTAAGTGAAATGTATCACATAGTAAATAACAGTACAATTAATTGACAAACAGACACAAATTATTTAAATAGCATTTACCACGAAATATTAAAGTTTAATTATCATCAATAGAACGCAGTAATATAGAGGGCACCGTAATAAAAAGAATACCGAGACTATTAAACACTAGTCTAGATTAAATCAGTATCATAACAAGAAATAACCTAAGAAAAATATATATTGTACGTTTATTTCTTAGACTACTACTTATAATGTCATCTTCAGAGAAATTCTAATTAAAAAGAATAATAAAAATATGAACTTGGTAATATCTCGGACAAATGTACTTATCAACACATTAATATACATGGATCTTCCGTTGATTCTTAATATAAGTAAGTGTTTCAATTATAAATAATCATTGTTACTTTTATTTTCAATTTTCGTAACAAATTTTTGCTTATTTTTTTTTCGAAAGCCTAGAATTATGGTACACTCTTATATACCATTGCAAAAGACAGTGCTTTTCGCATAAGCTAAAAAGATTTGTAATTATCTAGAAAACAGTTAATACAATATTAATATAATAATTTATTACTTACCCCAGCAAAAACTTGGTGCGATGAGACAAACATATTTCCGATTGATAGATAGCACGGTTTTCCACTTCTAGCTATTATAAATAGTAGCATTTTTTGTGTATCTATAGATAATGTATAAAACGGTACGTCACACCTATAAACAAATATTCTATTGTTATTTTTGTATAAGCTTGCTTTTTTAAACTATATAGACAGAAAAGTAATTGTGGAAAATAATATTTAAAAGTTCTATAGAAAACACTTATTTTCTTTTTATTACTGACTAGTAAATATTAAAATATTATAATTTAAACAAATTTATTATGTCCTTACAATTCTTTAAGAACTGTATCGCTATGATTCAACAACCTTTGTCCCAGATAAAAATTGATAAATACAGTAAATGCTGTACCTGTTACATACAGGATGCATTCTATTTTTTCTTCTAAAGTTTTTAATAATACCGAAAATTGAAGAATCTAAAAGAAAAGATAAAAGTATAATTTCATAGCAAAATGCCTTTCCTCGTTATTTTTAAACGTTTATCAATCACAATACACATAATTCTATAATAATACTTTTATATTAAAACGAAATAGAAATAGTATAAACAGCAAAAATTGTGGTAGCTAATAATTAAAAAAACGTTTATTTACAAAGCACAAGTAATAAAACATAGCAATATCTACGTAAACGACATAGTCTAAAAATCGTCGTTTTTACAGCTCAAAGCAATAATTTCTTAATAATCCATTAAAATAATAATAATCATTTTTCATAATTATTGAAACGAAATCGTAATACTTTAAAGTGCAAAAATTGTGCATACCTATGATTTTAAAAATGTTTTTTTACAAACGGCTATAACAGCACAAGTAATAAAACAATGCATTCTTTTTTTAGTTTCCAAATTTTTAGACTATGCCGTTTACGTAGAGATAAAACGACATAGTCTAAAAATCGTCGTTTTTACAGCTCAAAGCGTTAATAGTAAAACACAAAACAAATACATCGTATAATTTACTATAATTTTTTAATAATTTATGAAAATAATAATAAACATTTTTCATTAAAATTAAAATCAAACAAGACATTAAAAACATAAAAATTTGCTTCTATTTCTAGCGTATGTTACTTACACATAAAAAGTTAAACATGAAAAGAATCATTACGAGAAGGATTACAATCAAATAGACAAGATTCGAAACGTATCTAAGCATCTCAACGTATCTTAAACATTAAAGAATTATTAAATTTTCACAAAATATAATCAAGAATTAAGAGATTTATTTTTTCACTTACTCAATAGATATTCTATGACGATTTACAATGTCGCTTATCCAATTGTATTCTTCCGGTAGTGTATTGAAATATTTAGTTTTTTTCCCGATTTTCTGATCTCTTTCAAATGGTTGACGAATTTTTAATCTGTGTATGAGAAATAGCACAGTAAAAAAATTAATTTGAATATATTTAATACGCAAATTAATAAAAACTTACTGTCCTACAAGAAACGTACTTGATAATGCTACATTGACAGCAAGCGTGCTGTATGAGAACCAAAAATGTCGAAAGACTAAGACTGCCAACTACTGTTACCAATACAACACCTATTGTTTGGTAAAAAAGCATGCTATAATATAGCATCCTAGCGTTACCAATATTATTTTCAATTAAAGGTAATGTTAATTCATTTTCCTTCAATTTGCCAATAAAATATAAAAAGACATTGAAAATTGATGGAGATATGATTAAAAAGCAGTTAACATCGAAAAAAACTGTAAAAATTAAAGAAATTATAAATTGCAGAAATATGAACCATACACTATTCGCTATAGTATTACTTATACTTACATATTAAAACATACACAAAAGATTTGCTTTGAGCAGTATATTTTTCTAAAACGTTGAGTTCATCAAGATCAGAAATTTTTTCGTGATCAAGTTTAAAACGAATAATAAGTAATTGAATCTTTAAATGGGAAAGAAATTTGTTATATAAAATATTCTTGAGGAACAACAAGGAATATAATTATAAAATAAAAGTCTACTGACTGTTACGAAGCGAAAATAACTAGCAACATAAGCAGAAATGAAAATAAGACCGGATATTACTCTTTGAATCTGTTTAATAGTTGATTGCCCGATTAATGTAGTTGTGGACAGCTCATACAGCTGCATGAATAAACATTTAATATAATATATTTAGGCAACAACATATTGCAACAATATTAAAATTAGTAAAGTTAGTAGATGAAACTTTTGTATTTATTTTCAATGTATTTAATAAAAATAAAATGATATTGAGACAAGCTACACAAACACAAACGCACACACACGCACATACACACACGCACACGCACATACACACACGCACACAGTCGCTGTTTAATAATAATTTATATTAAAATAACGGTTGTGCATATAAGAAAATGAAAATTACAATCACCATTTGAAAAATTAGCATTAAGGAATAAATTAATATAACTGCACAAACAAATAACTGATCACTCGAGTTTCGTTTAGGACGTTGATTCGTCAAAAACTGAAATAAACAATTTGAAAAAAGAAAATGATTTTTCACGAAATCTCGATGTTTCAAAGTCATGGTGAAGTATCTCACGAAATCCCCTTGCAAACTAAACGAAATACTATCATTTATTTGTCCCTAACAAATTCAAATTGCTACCTATTACGAATAATCTAAAATTGATACAATAAGTGTAATAATTGAAGTGCTATAAATAAATCAATATAATAACCAGTAAAAACTTCCTTCTATCTTATAGCTATTCTATGTACACTATTTTCTATTGAGATGTAATTTCATGCGTGTATTGATACAGATGGTGGTTCTCATAATTATACGAGGGGAAAAAATACTATTTACTTTCAATGTCTAGGAACATGCGCAGAAGGGTTGCTGGATTGCAATCTTGGTCAGTTGCACTTCGGCAGCCGTGCAGGACACTAGCTTTAAAACAAGATAACTATTTTCTATGACAGTTAGTATAAAAAAACCAGTCCCTTATTTGAAAATATATTCCATCCATTTTTTTAAACCTCTGAACGAAAGATCTGTGATGCTGCTTATTAGGAACGCAATAGATAAAAATTATTATATCAAATCTCACCTTGAAGACTATTTTAACTAGAATAATTAATAAAAGCATAAACTTATTAATATGTTGAACAAATGCACAAGTCAACAGATTAATATACTTAGATCTTTCATTCGTAGATATGTTTTAATATAAGAAAGTATTATAACTATAATTAATCCTTTGTTATTTTTATTTAGAATTTTCGTATAAAATGTTACTTATTGTTTTTTCGAAAGCCTTGAATTATGAAACACTCTTATATACCATTGCAAAAGACAGTGCTTTTCGCATAAGCTAGAAAGATATGAAATTTTCTAGAAAACAGTTAATACAATATTAATATAATAATTTATTACTTACCCCAGCAAAAACTTGGTGCGATGAGACAAACATATTTCCGATTGATAGATAGCACGGTTTTCCACTTCTAGCTATTATAAATAGTAGCAGTTTTTGTGTATTTATAGATAATGTATAAAACGGAACGTCACACCTATAAATATATATTCATTTGTCATTCTTATACTAGTATGCCTTTCGCAACGATAGAACAGAAAGTAATTAGAAAAAAATATTTACAAGTTCTATAAAAATAATTATTTTTCTTCCTGTTATTAACCAATAAATATTCAAATATTATTAATTATACAAAATTATTTTTTCCTTACAATTCTTCAAGAACTGCATCGCTATGATTCAACAACCTCTGTCCCATATAAAAATTAATATATACAGTAAATGCTGTACCAGTTACATAAAGAATACATTCTATTTTGTCTTCCAGAGTTTTTAATAATACCGAAAATTGAAGAATCTAAAAGAAAAGATAAAAGTACATTTTAACAGTAAAAAGCCTTTCTTCGCGCGATATTTTTTAACTTGCATCAAATACAAAACACATGACTCTATAATACCACTTTATTATTGAAACGTAATCGTAATACTTTAGAGTGCAAAAATTGTGCAAACCTATGATTTTGAAAATGCTTTTTTACAAACGGCTATAACAGCACAAGTAATAAAACATAACAATCTCTACGTAAACGACATATTCTAAAAATCGTCGTTTTTATATCTCAAAGCGTTTATAGTAAAACATAAAATAAACACATCGTATAATATATACTTTATAATTATCAATATAATATATAGTATATAGTATAATTAAATAATATATAATTATATACTATATACTATATAATGTATAATATATAAAATATAATATATAATATACAATATATAATAATATATAGTATAATAGATAATGTAATATATAGTATAATATTCAATAATTTCTGAATAATCCATCAAAATAAAATTAAAAAAATTTTTAATTATAATAAAAACCTAACAAGATATTGATAATATGTAAAAAACTCGGAGCTATTTCCAGCGTCTTTGACTTACACATAAAAAGTTAAACATGAAAAGAATCATTGCGAGAAGAATTAAAATCAAGTAGACAACATTCGAAACGTATCTAAGCATCTCAACGTATCTTAAAAATAAAAGAATTATTTAATTTTCACAAAATATAATGAAAAATTTAGAGATTTATTTTTTCACTTACTCAATAGATATTCTATGACGATTTACAATGTCGCTTATCCAATTGTATTCTTCCGGTAGTGTATTGAAATATTTAGTTTTTTTCCCGATTTTCTGATCTCTTTCAAATGGTTGACGAATTTTTAATCTGTGTATGAGAAATAGCACAGTAAAAAAATTAATTTGAATATATTTAATACGCAAATTAATAAAAACTTACTGTCCTACAAGAAACGTACTTGATAATGCTACATTGACAGCAAGCGTGCTGTATGAGAACCAAAAATGTCGAAAGACTAAGACTGCCAACTACTGTTACCAATACAACACCTATTGTTTGGTAAAAAAGCATGCTATAATATAGCATCCTAGCGTTACCAATATTATTTTCAATTAAAGGTAATGTTAATTCATTTTCCTTCAATTTGCCAATAAAATATAAAAAGACATTGAAAATTGATGGAGATATGATTAAAAAGCAGTTAACATCGAAAAAAACTGTAAAAATTAAAGAAATTATAAATTGCAGAAATATGAACCATACACTATTCGCTATAGTATTACTTATACTTACATATTAAAACATACACAAAAGATTTGCTTTGAGCAGTATATTTTTCTAAAACGTTGAGTTCATCAAGATCAGAAATTTTTTCGTGATCAAGTTTAAAACGAATAATAAGTAATTGAATCTTTAAATGGGAAAGAAATTTGTTATATAAAATATTCTTGAGGAACAACAAGGAATATAATTATAAAATAAAAGTCTACTGACTGTTACGAAGCGAAAATAACTAGCAACATAAGCAGAAATGAAAATAAGACCGGATATTACTCTTTGAATCTGTTTAATAGTTGATTGCCCGATTAATGTAGTTGTGGACAGCTCATACAGCTGCATGAATAAACATTTAATATAATATATTTAGGCAACAACATATTGCAACAATATTAAAATTAGTAAAGTTAGTAGATGAAACTTTTGTATTTATTTTCAATGTATTTAATAAAAATAAAATGATATTGAGACAAGCTACACAAACACAAACGCACACACACGCACATACACACACGCACACGCACATACACACACGCACACAGTCGCTGTTTAATAATAATTTATATTAAAATAACGGTTGTGCATATAAGAAAATGAAAATTACAATCACCATTTGAAAAATTAGCATTAAGGAATAAATTAATATAACTGCACAAACAAATAACTGATCACTCGAGTTTCGTTTAGGACGTTGATTCGTCAAAAACTGAAATAAACAATTTGAAAAAAGAAAATGATTTTTCACGAAATCTCGATGTTTCAAAGTCATGGTGAAGTATCTCACGAAATCCCCTTGCAAACTAAACGAAATACTATCATTTATTTGTCCCTAACAAATTCAAATTGCTACCTATTACGAATAATCTAAAATTGATACAATAAGTGTAATAATTGAAGTGCTATAAATAAATCAATATAATAACCAGTAAAAACTTCCTTCTATCTTATAGCTATTCTATGTACACTATTTTCTATTGAGATGTAATTTCATGCGTGTATTGATACAGATGGTGGTTCTCATAATTATACGAGGGGAAAAAATACTATTTACTTTCAATGTCTAGGAACATGCGCAGAAGGGTTGCTGGATTGCAATCTTGGTCAGTTGCACTTCGGCAGCCGTGCAGGACACTAGCTTTAAAACAAGATAACTATTTTCTATGACAGTTAGTATAAAAAAACCAGTCCCTTATTTGAAAATATATTCCATCCATTTTTTTAAACCTCTGAACGAAAGATCTGTGATGCTGCTTATTAGGAACGCAATAGATAAAAATTATTATATCAAATCTCACCTTGAAGACTATTTTAACTAGAATAATTAATAAAAGCATAAACTTATTAATATGTTGAACAAATGCACAAGTCAACAGATTAATATACTTAGATCTTTCATTCGTAGATATGTTTTAATATAAGAAAGTATTATAACTATAATTAATCCTTTGTTATTTTTATTTAGAATTTTCGTATAAAATGTTACTTATTGTTTTTTCGAAAGCCTTGAATTATGAAACACTCTTATATACCATTGCAAAAGACAGTGCTTTTCGCATAAGCTAGAAAGATATGAAATTTTCTAGAAAACAGTTAATACAATATTAATATAATAATTTATTACTTACCCCAGCAAAAACTTGGTGCGATGAGACAAACATATTTCCGATTGATAGATAGCACGGTTTTCCACTTCTAGCTATTATAAATAGTAGCAGTTTTTGTGTATTTATAGATAATGTATAAAACGGAACGTCACACCTATAAATATATATTCATTTGTCATTCTTATACTAGTATGCCTTTCGCAACGATAGAACAGAAAGTAATTAGAAAAAAATATTTACAAGTTCTATAAAAATAATTATTTTTCTTCCTGTTATTAACCAATAAATATTCAAATATTATTAATTATACAAAATTATTTTTTCCTTACAATTCTTCAAGAACTGCATCGCTATGATTCAACAACCTCTGTCCCATATAAAAATTAATATATACAGTAAATGCTGTACCAGTTACATAAAGAATACATTCTATTTTGTCTTCCAGAGTTTTTAATAATACCGAAAATTGAAGAATCTAAAAGAAAAGATAAAAGTACATTTTAACAGTAAAAAGCCTTTCTTCGCGCGATATTTTTTAACTTGCATCAAATACAAAACACATGACTCTATAATACCACTTTATTATTGAAACGTAATCGTAATACTTTAGAGTGCAAAAATTGTGCAAACCTATGATTTTGAAAATGCTTTTTTACAAACGGCTATAACAGCACAAGTAATAAAACATAACAATCTCTACGTAAACGACATATTCTAAAAATCGTCGTTTTTATATCTCAAAGCGTTTATAGTAAAACATAAAATAAACACATCGTATAATATATACTTTATAATTATCAATATAATATATAGTATATAGTATAATTAAATAATATATAATTATATACTATATACTATATAATGTATAATATATAAAATATAATATATAATATACAATATATAATAATATATAGTATAATAGATAATGTAATATATAGTATAATATTCAATAATTTCTGAATAATCCATCAAAATAAAATTAAAAAAATTTTTAATTATAATAAAAACCTAACAAGATATTGATAATATGTAAAAAACTCGGAGCTATTTCCAGCGTCTTTGACTTACACATAAAAAGTTAAACATGAAAAGAATCATTGCGAGAAGAATTAAAATCAAGTAGACAACATTCGAAACGTATCTAAGCATCTCAACGTATCTTAAAAATAAAAGAATTATTTAATTTTCACAAAATATAATGAAAAATTTAGAGATTTATTTTTTCACTTACTCAATAGATATTCTATGACGATTTACAATGTCGCTTATCCAATTGTATTCTTCCGGTAGTGTATTGAAATATTTAGTTTTTTTTCCGATTTGCTGATCTCTTTCAAATGGTTGACGAATTTTTAATCTGTGTATGAGTAATAGCACAATAAAAAAATTCATTAGAAAATATTTAATATGCAAATAAATTAAAACTAACTGTCCAACAAGAAACGTACTTGATAATGCTTAACTGACAGCAAGCGTGCTGTATGAAAACCAAAAATGTTGAAAGACTAAAACTGCCAACTACTGTTATTATTGCAATTGCTACTGATTGGCCAATAAGCATAGTATAATATAGCATCCCTGCGTTACCAATATTATTTTCGATTAAAGGTAATGTTAGATGGTTATCTTCTAATACGCCAAGATGATATAAAAAAGCATTAAAAATTGATGGAGATATTATTAGAAAGCAGTTTACATTAAAGAAAACTGTAAAAGTTAAAGAAAATATATATTGCAGAAATCTGAACCAAAAATTTTTATTCGCTAATAATAACTAAAACTTACACATTAAAGCATATACAAAAGATTTGCTTTGAACAGTATACTTTTCCAAAATACTAAGTTCTTGAGGATTAGAAAATTTCTCGTGATCAATTTTAAAACGAGCAATAAGTAATTGAATCTTTAAATTAAAAAGAAATTTTTTGAATATAAAATATTCCTAAACTAAAGCAAAGAATATAATTATAAAATAAAAGTCAACTAACTGTTACGAAGCGAAAATAACTAATAACATAAGCTGAAATGAAAGTAAGACCGGAAACTACTCTTTGGATCAATTTAATAGTTGATTGCCCGATCAATTTAGTTGTGAATAGCTCATATAGCTGCATGAATAAACAATTTATATAATATTTTTAGACAACTACATATTCCAACAATACTATAATTAGTAAAGCTAATAGAAGAAACATTTGTATTTATTTCATAGATAATTAGTAAAAATGAAATGATTTTGAGATAAAATAGTCACTGTCTAATAACAAATTATATTCAAATAAAAGTTGCATGTAAAATAAAGAAAATTACGATCACCATTTGAAAAAGAAATGGTAGTGTGTAGATAACTACGACGGAACAAAACAACAACTGATCCCTAGAGTTTCGGTTAGGACGTTGATTCGACAAAAACTGAAATAAACGATTTGAAAAAAGAAAATGATTTTTCGCGAGATCTCGATTTTTCGAAGACATGGTAAAGTGTCTTACGAAATCCTCCAGCAAACTGAACGAAATACTACCATCTACTTCCACTTAACTAATTCAAATTGTTACCTATTACGAATAATCTAAAATTGATACAATAATTATAATAATTGAAGTGCTATAAATGAATGAATAAAATTACTAGTGAAAATTCCTCCCCTTCTTATAGCTATACTATGTAAAATATTTTCTATCGAGACGTACTTGCTTGCATGTATTGAAACATATGGTGGTTCGCATATATAAACAAGGGGAAAAAATACTTTTTACTTTCAATATTTGGGGACATGCGCAGAAGGGTTGCTTGATTGCAATCTTGGTTAGTTGTACTTCTGCAGCCGTGCAGGACGCTAGCATTAAAAACAGAGAATCATTTCCTATGGCACTTACTATAGTACATGTATGATCGGAATCGATCGTGAGCGAGAAATTTACGTTTGGAAGACGCGCCCATAATCAGATAGGGAGTTATTAGACATTAGCGTTCGTACCCTCACCATTCGGACACGAGTGCGTGCGCCCTGCTGGGCCAATTATCGTAACCAATCGATCTATTCTTTCGCTGGACGCCTAAGAGGACACTGTGGAGACCAGTTGCGAATTCATTAGACGAATAAAGCATCCAAGGAGTAGTGAGATCATACCTTAGGGTAAAAGATGGAGAGGTGACGGACCGCGGAGGCGGTAATTAACGGTAAAGAAAGGGAAAGGTGATACGATACGGTGAGAAACATTCCTTTTTATTGGTACCAAATTATTCACACGGATTAACAATAGGAGCGGTCCGACGTGCGTTGCCCGTGAGTAACCGTTGACAGCGAAAGGAGAAGTCAAACACGTGTATTGTCCGTGGTTGATCGTCATTAACGTGTAACGTAATATCGAACAGGGTTTTTATGCCGTAAGTCTTTTCCCTGACGACCTAATGAAGCATTTGCATCTTTTATTAACTCAACCACGTGTTCTATTTGTTTAAATAACCCTTTCACCTTCCTCACAATTAGCTGAATTCAATCGCCGGAGGACTCCATGTTAGGAGGAATTTTTAGCAAATACAGTACACTCAACTTTTACGAAAAAATATTTATACAAATGTTTTCTACTTTCGTGATGATTTTTGTTAAGAATACAACAACATTAAATTCTCATATACAATCCCACCTAAAGGAATATTCTAATTAGAAAGATTAATAAAAATATAAACTTATTAATTTGTTAAACAAATTTACTAATCAACACATTAATATAAATGGATCTTCCATTGATTTTTAATATATGTGAGTGTTTCAACTATAAATAATCATTTGTTACTTTTATTTTCAATTTTCGTAACAAATTTTTACTCATTGTTTTTTCGAAAGCCTTGAATTATGGAACACTCTTATATACCATTGCAAAAGACAGTGCTTTTCGCATAAGCTAAAAAGATATGAAATTCTCTAGAAAATAGTTAATACAATATTAATACAATAATTTATTTCTTACCCCAGCAAAAACTTGGTGCGATGAGACAAACATACTTCCGATTGATAGAAAGCCCGGTTTTCCACTTCTAGCTATTATAAATAGTAGCAATTTTTGTGTATCTATAGATAATGTATAAAACGGTACGTCACACCTATAAACAAATATTCTATTGTTATTTTTGTAAAAGCTTGCTTTTTTAAACTATATAGAAAGAAAAGTAATTGTGGAAAAAAATATTTAAAAGTTCTATAGAAAACACTTATTTTCTTTTTATTACTGACTAGTAAATATTAAAATATTATTAATTAAACAGATTTATTATGTCCTTACAATTCTTTAAGAACTGTATCGCTATGATTCAACAACCTTTGTCCCAGATAAAAATTGATATATACAGTAAATGCTGTACCTGTTACATACAGGATGCATTCTATTTTTTCTTCTAAAGTTTTTAATAATACCGAAAATTGTAGAATCTAAAAGAAAAGATAAAGGTGTAATTTCAAAGTAAAATGCCGTTCTTCGTTATTTTTAAATGTTTATCAATCACAATACACATAATTCCATAATACAACTTTTTTATTGAAACGAAATCGTAATACTTTAAAGTTCAAAAATTGTGCAAACCTATGATTTTGAAAATGTTTTTTTACAAACGGCTATAACAGCACAAGTAATAAAGCAATGCATTCTTTTTTTAGTTTCCAAATTTTTAGACTATGCCGTTTACGTAGAGATAAAATGACACAGTCTAAAAATCGTCGTTTTTACAGCTCAAAGCGTTAATAGTAAAACGCAAAACAAATACATTGTATAATTTACTATAATTTTTTAATAATTTATGAAAATAATAATAAACATTTTTCATTAAAATTAAAATCAAACAAGACATTAAAAACATAAAAAATTGCTTCTATTTCTAGCGTATGTTACTTACACATAAAAAGTTAAACATGAAAAGAATCATTACGAGAAGGATTACAATCAAATAGACAAAATTCGAAACGTATCTAAGCATCTCAACGTATCTTAAACATTAAAGAATTATTAAATTTTTACATAATATAATTAAGAATTACGAGATTTATTTTTCCACTTACTCAATAGATATTCTATGACGATTTACAATGTCGCTTATCCAATTGTATTCTTCCGGTAGTGTATTAAAATATTTAGTATATTTCTCGATTTGCTGATTTCTTTGAAATGGTTGACGAATTTTTAATCTGTGTATGAGAAAAAGGCCCAGTAAAAAAATTTATTAGAAAATATTTAAAACGCAAATGAATTAAGACTGACTGTCCAACAAGAAACGTACTTTATAATGCTAAATTGACAGCAAGCGTGTTGTATGAAAACCAAGAATGTCGAAAGACTAAGACTGCCAACTACTGTTACCAATACAACACCTATTGTTTGGTAACAAAGCATGCCATAAAATAGCATCCCAGCGTTACCAATATTGTTTTCAATTAAAGGTAATGTTAATTGGTTTTCCTTTACGTCGCCAATAAAATATAAATAAACATTGATAATTGATGGAGATATGATTAAAAAGCAGTTAATATAAAAAAAAACTGTAAAAGTTAGGATAAATATATATTGCAGAAATATGAACCATACACTATTCGCTATAGTATTACTCATACTTACATATTAAAGCATACACGAAAGATTTGCTTTGAAAAGTATATTTTTTTAAAACGTTGAGTTCATCAAGATCGGAAATTTTTTCGTGATCAAGTTTGAAACGAACAATAAGTAATTGAATCTTTAAAACACAAAGAAATTTGTCATATAAAATATTCTTAAGTAACAACAAGGAATATAATTATAAAATAAAAGTCAACTAACTGTTACGAAGCGAAAATAAGTAGTAACATAAGCAGAAATAAAAATAAGACCGGATATTACTCTTTGAATCAGTTTAAAAGTTGATTGCCAGATCAATTTTGTTGTGAAAAGCTCATACAGCTGCATGAATAAACAATTTATATAATATTTTTAAGCAACAACATATCCCAACAATATTATATTTAGGAACACTAATAGAAGAAACATTTGTATTTATTTCATAGATAATTAGTAAAAATGAAATGATTTTGAGATAAAATAGTCACTGTCTAATAAAAAATAATATTTAAATTAAAGTTACATTTAGGATAATAAAAATTACGATCACCAGTGGAAAATAAAATGGTAGTGTGTAGATAACTACGATAGAGCAAAACAACAACTGATCCCTAGAGTTTCGGTTAGGACGTTGATTCAATAAAAACTGAAATAAACGATTTGAAAAAAGAAAATGATTTTTCGCGAGATCTCGATTTTTCGAAGACATGGTAAAGTGTCTTACGAAATCCGCCATCCAACTAAACGAAATACTGCCATCTACTTCCACTTAACTAATTCAAATTGCTATCTATTACAAATAATATAAAATTGACACAATAAGTGCAATAATTGAAGTGCTATTAATTAATCAATATAATTGCTAGTGAAAATATCTCCTCTTCTTATTGTTATTCTATGTAAAATATTTTCTATCGAGACATACTTGCTTGCATGTATTGAAACATATGGTTGTTCGCATAATTAAACGAGGGGAAAAAATACTATTTACTTTTAATATCTATGGACATGCGCAGAAGGGTTGCTTGATTGCAATCTTGGTCAGTTGCGCTTCGGCAGCCGTACAGGACACTAGCATTTAAAAAAAGGAAATCATTTTCTATGTTAGTTAGTATAGTACACTTAATTTTTACGGGAAAATATTTCTACAAATTTTTTCTACTTTCGTGATGATTTTTGTTAAGAATACAACAACAAGAAATTCATATATACAATCCCACCGAAGAGAATATTCTAATTGGAAAGATTAATAAAGATATAAACCTTATTAATTTGTTAAACAATTGTACTAATCAATACATTAATATACAGTTATCTTGCATTGATTTTTAATATAAGTAAGTATTATAACCATAATTATTCATTTGATATTTTTATACAGAATTTTCGTAACAAATTGTTACTTATTGTTTTCTTAATAGCGTTGTTTACTGATGGCGTATAAAACGATACTATTTTTAGTTTCTATTATTAGAATTCTATTTTTTCTTTTACACTTATTAATAATACCGAAAATTAAAGACTCTTAAAGAAAAGAGATAAAAGTATTTCCGGGAAGTCTAAACATTTCTATTGATGTTTTTAAACGTATATTTGACAAAATACACATGATTCTTAATTAATACTTTTTTATTAAAACGATATCGTAATACTTTAAAAGGCTGAAATTGTGCCAGCCTAGATACTGTAAATTGTTCTTATTAGATATTAATTTATATAGAACGACTAATGAAACTTTAACAATCTCTATTTAGAATAGGAGACTAAGCCTTATTGCACTGCTTTTTAATATTGTTTCAAAACAACATTGAGTGAACCAAATGTATAATAAGAGACTAGAAATTGGTTTATCTTAACTCTTGCAAAAAAAATAAACAATAAATAAAAGTAGCAGTAATGTATTAATATTTCTTTAATATAATAAAAAAATATTTTTCATTGAAATAAAAAGTAAATAAAATAAAGATATAGATAACACATATAAAATCTAGCTGCTATTTAGAACAGTTTACTTACTCATAAAAAGTTTAAATTGGTGACAATCATTGCGAAAAAAATTACAATTAAATATTTAACATTTGAAACGCATCTAAGCATTTCAACGTAACTTAATAGTAAACAAATTACTCAAGTTTATAATAATCAAGTAAAGAAATATAATTTCGCACTTACTTAATAGTAATATTTTATAACAGTTTACAATGTCGCTTATCCAAATGTATTCTTTTGTTTGTGTACTAAAATATTTAATATATTAGAAAATAAGTATCAAAACATAGCATTCTATTTAAAAAAATAAACTTGACTTTTCAATCGTAGAAGCGACTAAATCTAGCAAAAACAAAATGACATCATATTATTCATCCGAATTTGTCATGCAACTTTTGTTATATAAAGTTTTCTGCTACTATCATACTTTCTGAGCTATCTTGGTGACAAGAGTTAGTGAATCACTCTGTATAATATATATAATTATTTCTTAACCAAAGTATCTTTACTCGTCGTAATGTTTACCGAAATTTTTCATCGTACTTCTTTATGCAAAACATAATCTTTATAATATCCTTAACTCTCTCATTCCTTCATAAGATGACAAAATAGAATAACATTTTTTACTACTAATAAATGTGTCGTAGGGAAGTTGGTTAGGGTAAAAATTTAGATTGTTATTTCGATCATATTGGGCACCATAATAATGCTAATCTAGACTGAATCAGTATTGTTTTGATTACGTTTTTGAATATAACAGTTTTAGGATATAACAATTTGTAAATGTTAAGTACAGTTTATTTTTTTTTAAATTATAAGAAATATCTTTGTAATAATATGTAAATGACTCTGAACTTTAACGATTGAAGTAATATTAAATAGCTATGTTTTAAATGTGTTACGTTCGGAGGCGCAATATGTTAGATTTAACTAACTAGAGTCTGTTTTTGCCATTCTGCGTGCATCGAGTATAGCTAGAACCAGGCGGGTTCGTTTTCCCTAAGAATTGGTAGCAATAAAAATGGCTAACAATATACTAAACACGACCAATTTTATAAGAGGAATGATGGAAGAATTTGGAGGACTCTTAAGGGTGGTGGTTAAAGTTCATTCACCGTTGCTTTGGTTCACAAGATGATTTGATATTTGGAAAAACTTTTACTTACGAATTCGTAGTCTTACAATACTAAGTTCCTCAATCGAATAAAGTGCTTACGCTTCCGTTTTGGTCTCTTAATAAATTATCTATGAAGTCCCGTCTTGCTTTCACGTCGATCGGGATGTTATGGTTTCCTCGGAACATACGGGCACTGTTTCCCACAAGCACACTATTTAAAAGGAGAAGGAAAACCAACAAACACACACAAGATAATCACAAACCGAACACAACCAGTGGAATTTAACCGAGTTATTTATTAGATTTGTGGAATTTACAAGTTACACCTCACTTCCACTAAACTTTGTATTTTTTAGGAGAACTATGACTCAATAAACTAATAGCTTAAAGGTTTAATAATTACACAACGATACTTTATATTGCTTTTATAGAGGTCTCGAAACAATAAGGTTCGCTAAATGCTCGATTTAATGCACGACTATTGCCCCTAATGATTGACTTATACTTGACTTTATGCTCACAAAAAATAATGGATTACCGCTCGTAAAATAGTACACGATATATGCACGACTAATCACCGCGAGGGCCCAAAAGTGGCTCTCTATATAGTATAAAAAACCGCCCTGGTGGGGGCCTGTTCACACCCGTTCCCACGTGCGCATTTCGGCGGAGGCTGCACTTACGTCATCCTGCAGTAGCAGTAATTAACAAATTTTCATATTTTATTTAGGTCGCTTTGGCGCCTATGATTTCTTTCTTTATTTGCTTCCAAGAATGCTCATCTTCTGCTGATGGTCTCACAATTTCGATCCCGTACATCCGCCCGTCTTATTCTAACGGCCAACGGATGTGATTATGAGATTACCCCTTGATTGCACTTTTGGAATGCGCGTGCACCGCCGCAGAGGACAAATAGGTCGCACACGTGCAAGAAATAGGGAGCAGGTTTCCCGGTATACCATGCGATGGAAAAATACTAAGAAAAATATTAAGTGTAATAAGGAGAAAAAAGAATAATGTTCTAGAAGTTATATCGTGGCGAAACGTCACAAATGTTTTATAATATGTATTTTTCAAAAAAGTCGTAATAAAATTTCAGTTGCTGAAGAAGTCCCGATGAAGGAACAAAACGTTCAATAAGATCGAAAAAAAAAATAATAAGATCGAAAATAATAACGTTTTAGATTCTTACCCTGTCCTACTTCCCTGCGACACATTTATTATTAATTTTATTTTTGGACGTGATAAACGACTAATAAATTTTTTACTACTTTACTTTTAAAAAAAGCAATTTTACCTGTTTCAGAAATATCTACTTACACATTCAACAGCGATTGTCCTCTAACATCTACGTCTTTATTTTTTATTGACTGCATACATCTTTACAATTTATCCGTAGACATTTGGTAAATTGTTATATAAGTGAAAAATGATAGCACTTGGACTGTTTTTCCAATGAGATAGCATCGCTTTTGTCATTCATTTCATGTAGATTTAATTTTGTACTAGGTATCCTAGGTGAATTCTTTTTAACCTTCTAGGGATATATTGGTTGTAGTTATCGTTGGCTAGCGGGTTTATGTGCGTATCAATTTTTCTTTTGTATCTACAGGTAGTTTTTGTTATTTTTTTTTCTATCGTGGTAATATTTGAGTCCTTTCTTATTTCTTGATTACGAATGTCCCATGGAGCACTCACGATTGTGCGTAGGGTTATGGATTGTTGAGTCTCGAGCTTGGCAATGTGACTTTTCGCTGCTATACCCAATAGCGGTAAGCCATAGGTCCAAATTGGTTTTATTATTGTTTTGTATATTACTAGTTTGTTCTCCAAACTAAGTTAAGATTTTTTACCGGTTAGCCAAGTCATTTGTCTCCTTTTCAAACGAATTTGTTCAATTGTGGCATTTATATGCTTTTTTCATGTTAGTTTGAAATCTGGATGTAGTCTCAATTACTTGACCATCGTTAATTGCGAAAATTCTGTATCATATAGTTTTAGTTTTAGTATTATGTTTGTTGCGTATCCTACGCAACGAGTGAGTAGGGCGAAGCGCCGGGGTGTGTGCGGCCCTGCCAAGGCGTGAGACACGCGCGACAAAGCAGTATTATTGTTTTTGGTGGTAACCACGGTAGCGCCAAGATGTTTGTAAGGGCTCCTTCTTTCTTCTAGCTCGCGTTCTCCCACCACATTTATTACGCCAATCACATGTATCGACAGCCGCGTTATGCTCGGGCTTTTCAGTGATTGGTGCAGCATTGCATCGCTTTTTTGTATAAAGCCCAGCGCGTTCTTGCGCCTATCATCACTCTTGATTCATCACGCGTAATTCATCGCTCGAGATTCATCTAACTTAGAAAGCTGAGACTTGCAAGAACTACTTCAAGGAGAATTATTGTATTGCGCAATATTACATCATTTAAGTTCGGCCAACGACAAGGGACAAAGGCGGTACTGCACGTGGCCAGAATTATCCTGATTTGTACGGATTCTTCTTCAACGTTTCAACCAGGGTTTTTATGCCAAAAGCCTTTTCCCTGACGAGCTAAATAAAGCGTACTTTTTAGTACTGACTGGGCTAAAATACATTTGTTATTGCGTTTTATTTTCCTATCCTCCTTCCCATTAATAAACAATCTCGATATCACCCGTGAGGGCATTTTTCGATTCACTGCAATCCACTGGAGTACCGATTAAGGCATCGGTCGCATCATCAATGTTTTTCTTCAGTGTAAATGCGATATGTTTACATTTTTTAGAGTTTCCCGTCATCTTCCTTTTATGTAACAATTCTTCAAGAGAGTAGACTTGTTTTTGTAACGATTAAATTGCTTGTTGCGGGTCCTTGTTTATTGTAAGCATTGCAGTGTCATGTTCAAATGTTAAGACTGTGCAGTTTGTGTTTATTTGTATGTCTGCCGTATAGAGAGTGTAGAGAATTGGTCCGAGGATACTTCCCTGGAGAACTCCAGCTTTGATTAGTTTAATGTTTGAGTGAGTGTTTTTTGTTTTTACATAGAATGTTCTGTCGGAAAGGTAAGATTTTAGGAGTTTGTAATTATTAAAAGTGTGTATTGATTGTTTGTAATAATCCGTGATGCCACACTTTATCGACAGCTTTTTCTACGTCTATGGAGACGGCGGAACAGTAGTCCTTATTTTCTAAAGCTGTGATTATCGTATTAGTTACTCTGTGTACTTGTTCAACGGTAGAGTGTTTGTTTCGGAATCCAAATTAATGGTCTGGAATCACGTTTTTGTCAGAGATTATTCGTCTTATTCTTTTATATTATTTTTTCAAGCAGTTTAGATACTAATGGTAAAAGTGATATCGGTTTATAAGATCCATCATGTGGATCTTTATTAGGTTTAGGGAGCATTATAATTTCCGCGAGTTTCCAATTACTTGAGAAGTGACGGACACGTAATACTATGTCTTAACAGTCCTCTGGTTTTATTTTTATGTATACACTCACTCCGAAACTTCTTCCGTCCTCACAAAAGTTTATAGTATTAACTCTTGGTTATTTTTGTTTGAGGTACTGTGTTACAAGTGAAGATGAAAACTTGGTTATTGACTATACATATTTGATAAAAAAGAACTATAATTGTCAATTATTCTTCGAAACAATATTTTTATTATTTTATCTTCCTGAGTAAAAAGAGAATCTAGTGATTGTATTTATGTAAAGATTATGTTTACACTTATTACTGTAGTGTCTTTTTTATTTACAATTCATATTAATGTATCACATCTGCATAAATTACTTACGATTCTCTCTGAGAATTGATTTTATTTTCTTTTTTTAATAAAAAAAAAATGTAAGGATTAAGATAGTAGTAAGCATCGATTAAGTATTTTAAGTGTCAAAAATAGAAACAGATTTGATCATAAACAAATGTACATCAAAATGTTTTAAAGAAAGTCAATTTAAGAGATTTCTAGTATTTACAAAAATTCTGATATTTTCCGTAGGATAATAAACTAGACGAAATAGTTAACCGTGCTCTTAGATCGATATTCAAATAACTTATAATCAACAAACTGTTTATATTCATAAGTTATATTATTTCGAGCAAGAACTCATAATAGAAGCTGAATATTTACCATTCAAACATTATGTAGTTTACCAATTGAGTTTGAAAACAAATTCGATTACCGTCTGTTAGGCACAAAAGATATAAGTGAAACTTTTGTATTTTTATTCTTTTTTAACTATACCCCTTATTGTAAAAATATTTTATCTACATAACGACATTGAGATGCAAAAGTTTTAGATAAAAATAAAAAATATAGTATAAAAATAAAATACCATAACGTTATTAGTGCAAAAATTTCTTTCAAAATATAATACGAGCAGTGAAGTGCTAACTAACAAACGTGAAAAAAAAGTTAAAAAAAAAATTTCTAACGGACTACCTATTTATTTACGGTATTTAAAAAGTTTATATTTGTTTTTAAAATGCATAGCGATGATGATTCAATAAATTCTTATATATCTAAAGCTAATGTAGTGCTTGAGAAGTTTCATTTAGATGGAATGCTTGTTTTTCCTTGGCTAAATAAATTTGAGTCTGTAGCAGATTATGTCGGAGTACCTGATCATTAAATGGCTGAATATTTATATTCAATGTTGGAATCTCCAGAAGATTTAAATATTACGAAAGATGAATCTTCTTTCAATTATTCATACGAAGAGATAAAATTAAAGTTTCTTAATCGTTATTTTCACATGAATATTACAAATCCGGCCAGACAATTATTTAGAGTACGAGTACAATATGAACACGAAACGGTAGAGAAATATGCAGAAGGTTTGAAAAAACTATTTGATGAGTGTTCCTACAGAAAAAGCAATAGAAATAGGTTAAAAAATAAATTTTTACATGGATTATACGATGATGACTTACGTATTTCTTTCACAAATATTCGATACTTACGGTTCAATGAAGCGGTAAAAAAAACTGTGGAAATGCGAGATATGTTGGAAATGGTTAAATTGGTACCTTATAAACGACAGGCCGACAGACAAGAAATAAAACAAAAAGGATAATTAAATGTTTAATCAGTGTAATTTTTAGTCGTCGAATTTTCATGACGATATAGTTGTCATCAATATATGCTACAAAATGATGAAATATTTAACAAGCACAAAAAATATTCAAAACGTATGAAATTAATGAATAAATTATTTCAAAGCCAGTTAACTGTGTTTAAAAAAATACGTTAATAATAATTAATAAATGAAGTAGCGAGAGAAAAAGTTGTTCTCCTATCTGTAAATGATAATTCTGCGAGTTATTAATAATAGTGTAAAGATTTTGATCTGGATCTTATACTTTTAAGAAATAATATTTGTACCGGAAACATTAAAATTTGTTATTTTAATGAAGCGTCTCAAAAAGGAAAACCAATAATTGTAATTGTTATTTAATACAAT
>JACGWG010000067.1:0-22356 GCA_023678865.1 Polistes exclamans | reverse complement strand
AATATGGTACGCTTTTATTAATGTGCGATATTTGGTAAAATTTGTATAAATAGACTTGTTTCTAATTCGAGATATTGAAGTGTTTATTTTAGAATTGTTCTAAATATATTGTAAATTCCTGGAGTCTGTATTGTTTTGTTTTTTTATGTAAAATATTATTATATAAAAATTTTTTTTTCTGCAATATTTAGTAAAAACCTGAAAGAAATAAGAAATTTGTTTTGGTTTTAGTTTAGGTATTCTTTTACTTATAACAGATTGCCAGAAAAAAATTGCCAAAGATAGATTGCCATATTCAATATCGTTTGCGTTTTTGCTTTCGGTCTATACAGACGTAAATAACTAAGCACTGAGTATTAATGTGAGGGTGAGAAAAAATTCGAGACTTGTGTGCATTTATGTTTCTAGAAATATCCTTAGGAGTACTGCTAAGGAAAATTTATTCTTTATTTGTCATATGTGTAGTGATATGGGTATGAGTGTGATGAGAGTTTATTTTAGAATGAAAGAAATCTAGCTGTGTTATCATAACAGCTGCTAGATTTGGGGAAGTAAAACAAGTTATGATGGTTCACAACACAGTGCGTACTTAAGTTGCGGATAGAGGAATAACTTTTTTTCGGATAGGATAGAGGTTAGCTGCAAATAAAGTAAATAAGCAGTCGCGGACAGCTCATTGGAAAGTGCTCTTCTGGACGGGAGTTAGGCAAAGATCTGATAAGCTCACACCGCAAAAAGATTTTATCTGGTTACAACAGATGAACGATCGACGTTTTGATCGGTATTCCAGTGTTTTTTATCGTGAACGAATATGCCGTCACGTGTGAATATTGAGAATTGTATATTTGGTGGAAATAAGGATTGGATAATACCCACAAAAAAGGTCAATATTTTTGAGCCTAGTCAGTACTAAATAGTACACTTTATTTGGCTCGTCAGGGAAAAGCCCTGCGACATAAAAACCCTGGTTGAAATATACACGATGAATACGTACAAATGCGATGGATGCTTTACAGCTAGCTTGCCTATCGGCATCTATCGGGTGATGAGATGCGTATACAAAAACGCAGAATAAATTCTAACCACGTGTAGGACTGTTTTGGTCCTTTGTCGTTTGCAGTACTTCGACGATGTATTGTTGCGCTAGAGAATAGTTCTCATCGATGTAATCAATCGCAGGTCTCGTGGTAGAATCAGATCAGGCGCGAGAATACGTCAGTCTTTATAGGAAAAAGCAATGCAACGCGCGGACCAATTGCCGAAAAGCCCGTTGATAACGCGGCTATCGATGCATATGACTGGCGTAATAAATTTGGTGGAAGAGCGCGAGCTAGAAGAAAGAAGGAGCCCTTACAAACGATCTTGGCGCTTCTTTGGTTTTACTTCTTAACTACGATGCTTTTTTGTCGCAGTTGTTTTCACGCTTCGGCATGGCCGTACACGTTCCTACGCTCGCCTTACTCACTCGTTGCGTAGGATACGCAACAACAACCAAGCCTCGGCATGGATTCTTCTAGTGTAAAATTTTCCGAAGGTAAAAACTAGTCCCCTTATGGGATCCCTGGGTGGGGTCTACTCTGGGGAATTCATGTCGGGTGAAGTCCAAAAACGGGAGAGATTTCAAAGTGGATGCGTGGAACATACGAAGTCTGTACAGATTCGGGGCGTGGCAATCAATGATCGGGGAGATCGAAAAATACGGGGTAGAAGTCGTTGTGCTGCAAGAAACTAAATGGGCCGGGGAAGGTATGCTTAACACGGGGGCGTATACGCTTTACTATGGAGGGTCGGAGACCCATAGTTTTAGCGTCGGGTTTATGATTCGTAAGTAAATCTTATCAGTCCGCGGTAAGAAAAATTGAATTTATAAACGAAATATAAGAACTAGTCGTTGTTCAGGATCGGTAGTATAAGATCGCGATAATTAATGTGCACGCGCCTACGGAAGACAAAAAAGATGAAATTAAAAACGGGTTCCATGAGAAACTCGAACACCTCGTACATTAATTGCCGGAAAACACATGCAAGTAGTCTTGGGGGATTTTAACGCGAAAATCGGTAAAGAGGATATTTTTAGACCAACGATCGGGCTCGAAAGTTTACACGAAGAAAGTAACGATAACAGAGTAAAGATAATCAACTTCCGCGACCGGAAAAAATTTTATCGTTAAAAGCACGTATTTCAAGCATAGAAATATCCATAAACAAACTTGGATTTCCCCGAATCGCAAATGAAAGGATCGCACTTAGGAACGAGAACACTGGCTGGATTTGGTATATGCGACAATGAGCTTTCGAGTTTCAACGCTATTTAATAATAATAATAATGAAAGAAATCGGGAACGCGTGTGTTTTGTTTTTGAATCTGTTAAGAATGTTTTGTCGCACCGAAACCTCCCGAACATGGCCGATCTGGAATTACAGGAAGAATCTATAATTTTGATGATCGGGAATGGTCAGGAAATTTCGAGAAAGAATGCAAGGAAATGACGAAAGACAATAGAGGGGATGATGAGTATATGTTGTCGACGAAAAAGACCAGTGGGGACGCATATGATATTGCATTGTTTGTACAATCAATGTTTGTGTGAGAAAGTAGATTAAAGACGATGAAAGACGAATTAACCCCTTGGCCTATAACCACAAGACTGGCTTGTGGTACAGAATTTGTGCCATAAGCGAAAACCACGAGTCCGACTCGTGGTAAAGAGTTTGTGTCATAATCATAAGACTCGTGATGAGGAATTTATGCATAAGATGCCGCGTATTTTTAGAACGCGTTATTAGAACAAGCGATTGAAGTTACTTCACATCGAATATTTTTCCTTTGATTGTAACATTAGTAATTGGTTTTTATATTCGTTTCTGACGAAATTGCATGATCTTTTATTTTAGTTGCCCGTAAAGCTTCGTTACTTTCACACGTTTTAAATTGTTATTAATTCATTATCTACTTTGAAATAATAAATTATTTTTTTTCAACTGATCAATTGATTATGATTACACCCCAGACGTAATAAAATTACTATTTGTACCTAAAAATTGTTTATTTTATCACAATTCCTTTCGTTTCATTGAAATATATATGTCATGAAAAGTATATATTTTGCGCTAATTCGGATATACGGCTGAACAGTTGAATGGCATTACGCGCGACGACTCTCTTGTTTGTTATAGCTCGATTTTGGCAGATATCGTGTAGGCCAAGAGGTTTATTAAGTACGTTGTTTATTAAACTTTGTTTATTATGACGTTTAAAGTAACACATAGCACAACGAATTAATTAATTATTAATTTAGATTATAGATACTATATTATTTTGTCTCATCTCATTATATCAAAAAATTTATATCTTATTAAATGGACCGTTTATTTTGAAAGTGGTGCAAGTCCATTTAAAAAGAAAAAATGAGATATCACGTAATTTATACTAAATTTATTTATTTATAATTATATTAGGTATCTAATAGAAAGCAAGCGATTTAAATGGGACACATTTGTACACATTTAATAACGAAATAAAGAAGAAAGTGAAAAATCAATAATCGTTCAATGCCTTAATCTAGTATAAAGAACCACGCGGTATTGTAAAATAAAGAATGAGTGTATGTATCGAAAAAACTGCAGATGGGAAGATCATAAACAATAAACAAATAAACACTAAAGATAAACAAGTCGAAGAATTAAACATTTTCAAGTCATTCCTTTACTGGTAGTTTTGGATTAATCTATTTTATGAAAACAATTAATTAATCGAAAAACGCTACAATAATATGCAACCCTATATGATATCACAAGAAGTTTTTAAAATTATTGAAAATTATGGTATAGGCACTTTTAAGCAACATCCATCAGTTTAGGACAAAAAATTAGTCAAGATTAAAAGAAGAGAATGTTAGCGAGTTTTAGCCTATTTTTCGTAAAAACAAATTCATAATGTTATTAAAAAGATTGATGTCTTTATTTTGGATTATTTATGTTTGATATAGTATGTTATAAGTGCAGTTAAAAACTTTGTTATGGACTATACATATTTGATAATTATAAACAATGACATTTATTTATTCTTTGAAACAATGTTGTTATTGTTTTATCTTCCTTAATAAAAAAAGAATTTAGTTAGTGTATGTATGTAAAGATTGAGATAGCTGTAAGCATTGATTTATGTGTTTAATGTAGAAACAATTTTGGTCTTAAGCAAATTTAAGATAAATGTTTTTCAGGAATCTCAATTTAAGAGATTTCTTGTATTTACAGACTTCTGACATTTTGTGTAAAATGAAAAACAAGAAAAAATTTTCAATCATTGACTAAGGTCGCATTTTAAATTATTTTAAATCAACAAACTGTTTATATTCATCAGTTATATTATTTCGAGCAAAGACTCATAACAGAAGCTAAATATTTGCCATTCGCACATTCTGTCGTTTAATAGTTGAGTTTGAAGGCAAATGTAATCAGCGTCCGTTAGAGACAAAAGATATAAGTGAACCTTTATTAATTTTAATCTTTTTTTAACTTATGTAAAAATATTGTAAAAATATTTTATATGCATAGCGATATTCAAATATGCAAAACTTTTAGATAAATATAAAAAATAAAGTAAACAAATACAATACCTTAATGTTATTAGTGCAAAAAATTCTTTTAAAATATAATACGAGCAGTGAAGTGCTAACTAACAAACGTGAAACAAAAGTTAAAACAAAAAATTTCTAACGGACTTCCTATTTATTTACGGTATTTAAAAAGTTTCTATTTGTTTTTAAAATGCATAGCGATGATGATTCATTAAATTCTTATATATCTAAAGCCAGTGTAATGCTTGAGAAGTTTCATTCACATGAAATGCCTATTTTTCCTTGGCTAAATAAATTGGAGTCTGTAGCAGATTATGTCGGGGTACCTGATCATAAAATGGCTGAATTTTTATATTCAATGTTGGAATCTCCAGAAGATTTAAATATTACGAAAGAAGAATCTTCTGGTAACTCTTTCAATTATTCTTACGAAGAAGTAAAAGCAAAGTTTTTTCATTGCTATGCTTACATGAATATTACAAAACTAGCCAGAGAACGATTTAGAGCTCGAGTACAATATGAACACGAAACGGTAGAGAAATATGCTGAAAGTTTAAAAAAACTATTTGATGAGTGTTCTTACAAAGGAGAATATAGATCTAAGTTAAGAAATAAATTTGTACATGGATTATACGATGATGACTTACGTATTTCTTTCAAAAATATTCGATACTTACGGTTCAATGAAGCGGTAAAAAAAGCCGTGATAATGCGAGATATGTTGAAAATGGTAAAAGAGGTACCTTATAAACGAAATGCCGACAGACATGAAACAAAACAAAAAGGATAATTAAATGTTTAATCAGTGTAATTTTTAGTCGTCGAATTTTCATGACGATATAGTTGTCATCAATATATGCTACAAAATGATGAAATATCTAGCAAGCACAAAAAATATTCAATAAGTGTGAAATTGTTGAATGAACTATTACAAAGCCAATTAATTGCGTGGAAAAAATACGTTAGTAGTGCATAATAGAAGAAGTAGCGAGAGAAAAAGTTGTTTTTCTTTTTGTAAATAGTAATTCTGCGAGTTATTAATAATAGTGTAAAGATTTCGATCTGGATCTTATACATTTGAGAAATAATATTTGTATCGGAAACATTAAAATTCTTTATTTTAATGAAATGTCTCAAAAAGGAAAACCAAAAATTGTAATTGTTATTTAATACAATAAGGTTATTAAGATTCATTTTTTTCTTTTATGAAGACACAATTTATTTTTGATAATTGTTCAGAGACTGAACGATCAGGATAACCTATTCAGGTATTTTAGTTGATAGAAATTGCGATTCTGGTACTAAAGAAATACCTTTCAAGACACTGACGAATTGTATTGCAAAAGAAATGTTTCTAAATATGACAATGACGTAAATTTATAAACGAAAGGTAACTTTGAAGAGACAATAAACAAACGCAAATCGATAACCGCTTACTTTAATCTAATTTCAAATTTCTTATAATCAACGTATCATTTATAATCATTAATTAAATTAATAAATCAAACACCAGTTTATTATGGAAGTTTACGATTCGCCCTTCGTAACTTCTCTATAAAAGCTAATATTATATTTATAA
The DNA here is from genome assembly GCA_023678865.1 of Polistes exclamans. NCBI lineage: Eukaryota > Metazoa > Arthropoda > Insecta > Hymenoptera > Vespidae > Polistes > Polistes exclamans. The sequence continues at coordinate 16,197 of JACGWG010000067.1, read as the reverse complement.
ATAAGTTATTAGTTTTTGAAATATTTTTTAAATATAAATCTTGTGTCATTATTTACAGTAATTATATCAGCAGATTTATGTACATAGTGATGGTTTCATTTCATTATAATTTTTATAAATGTTGTAATAAAGTACATAAGAAACATAATGAGTGTTCTTGAACACTGAAACTTCCTTTTTTATATTTTAAGATTTTTTAATAAACATATTATAATGGAATCAAAAATGAGGTTACCAAACTTATCTTATTCTCATGAAACTTTTATTTAAATATTATACGCTTTTATTAAAATGTACGTTATTTTGTAAAATTTGTATAAATAAACTTGTTTTTAATTCGAGATATTGAATTGTTTATTTTAGAATTGTTTTATATATATTGCACATTCTTGGATGCTTTTTGTTTTTCTTCTTGTTGTATAATATTATTGTTTAAAAATATTTTTTTTTGCAATATTTAGTAAAATCCGGAAAGAAATAAGAAATTTGTTTTAGTTTCAGACTAATAATTCTTTTACTAATAATAGATTGCCAGAAAAAAATTGCCAAAGACAGATTGCCATATGCAATATCGTTCGCGTTCATGCCTTCGATATATACAGACGTAAAAAACTGAGCACTGAGTATTAATGTGAGGGTGAGAGAAAATTCGAGATTTGTGTGCATCAATGTTTCTAGAAATATCCTTATAAGCATTGCTAAGGAAATTTTATTTTTTATTTGGCATATGTTTAGTGATATGGGTATGGGTGTGTGAGAGTTTATTGTAGAATGAAAGAAATCAGGACGCATGTGTTTTGTTTTTTAATTTGTCATCAATGTTTTTTCGCACTGATACCTCCCGAACATTGCCGATTCAGAAGTGCAGAAAGTATTTATAATTTTTATGATCGGGAATGGTCAAGAAATTTCGAGAAAGAATTGGAAGAAATGATTAGAGAATATATACGAGCTCTATTCAAAAAGTATCGCGAATACTATGTCTTATCAAAAATTATTTATTTTCTCATGAATATCTTTTTTTTTGCCCTTCAAAGAAGTGGCACAAGTGTATAATATTAGATAGGTATTACTTTGAAGGGGTCAAAGAGGGCCGCGGCATCATTATTGTGTTGTTTTTGGTTAAAAATTCGCGCACAAGCAATGATGTGTGAGCAGGGGCATTATCATGATGCAAAAGCCGAAAAATAGGTAAAAATCGAAGACGAGCCAAAACACGTCTAAACAAAATAGCTGTCAAAATTAAACTGAACATTGAAAGAGGCCGAACTATTCAGCATAAGTGAGGGACATGAGTACCAACATAACGCCACAAATTCGCGATACTTTTTGAACAGACCTCGTATAGTTGACGATTTCACCCTATTTTACTTTTTCAAATTATATATTTAAGTAAATATACTATAATGTAGGATTCATGAAAAAGATTAGGCCGTTGGACTGACTAGACCAGGATTCGAACCCGGATCTTCCGCTTTCCGGACGACTGCTCTTTATCCATTGAGCTATCCAGGGTCCATGTCCAATCTCTTCACGAATGCCTATTTAAGTATTTGGCTTGGAGGCACTCATCCCATATATATATATACATATATATGGAATAACCAAATACTGTTTACTAATATCTTCTACACGTTTCACCAATATATTCTGAAAGTTTCGATTACAACGAAATAACGAATATGAACAGTTTGTGGAAATAAACAAAGCTTTGTTAAATTTATCGCTTTCAAGCGTACCTAAGGCATCGCGATGGTCACTAAGGCGCCACGGTAGTCACCCGTGACCACCAATAAGATAAACACTCCATTGGATAAGAATATTTGTCGTATATCATCAATTTATTATTATTTTACCATTATATGATTTGAATAATAAAAATACTCCTGTAGCGTTCTGAGCAAAACATGTGATTTCGGCGTGACAGTAAAATAATACATTAGCCAAGGTTAAAGGACTAAGAAGTAAGAAAAAAATTTGTGTTTCTGTCCTTGAGCAGTAATCCCGCACGTTATCGAAAAAAATACAAAAATTTTTTTTTAGATTTTACGCAATTCAGGTAGTAGAAATATTTACATTTTAGACATAGATGTTTTTTTCTTTATACTAAATGCTTCCAACAATGAGACGAAAATAAAAAGTTTAAATTTTGATTCGATATAATACTTTTCATTATTTATATATTTTCTTTTAAATAAAAACACAATGTATATTTCATATATTTATAAAAGAACCGATGTATTAGGAAACGCTAATTAAATCTTTTAATTGTGAATACTCAAAGTGGACCTGGTCATAAATGAATACAAATCAAGATATTAAAGCCTACCATATAATACATTTTTAATAATATCAATATCAGAAATTTCTTTTAGTTTCTAAAATCATGACTTCGTTAGGGAGATAATGTATGTTTTGATATTTTCAATTTTCGTATTTGAAATATACAATGAACTGTTTATTGAGCTTATTGTTAAATATACAATTACTTATACTGAGGACAAAACAACATATTCCCCTCTTAAATCGTATTTAAAAGCAATAAATATTAAATTGTAAGTCATTAGGCATACGTTAAACCGATAAGATATTGCTTGAAAATTTACTCGCGTTAATTCTATAGTTTTTAAAAACAACTTTTAATATACATTACAACAGTGAGATCGGTTACATTCATATAAATAACAAAAATAAAATATAAAATATAAAAAATATACATTTTCTTAAAAGAAAAATCTTTCGAATTACTTTCTGAAAAGTGTACGAAGTTTAGTGGTGAAAGTAAAAAAAAAAAAGTCTGAACAAAGAATTTTCAAACGTTTATCTATTTACGAGCAATACGTAATAAAAAGTGTTCTCCGTTTTAATAATAATGAGCACCGAAGATTCATTAGACAAAGTTAAGAAAATATCTTATTATCAAAATAAAGCTCTTTCGATGATGGAAATATTCACACTAGACAAAAAAGGGTTTTTTCCTACGTGGTTTAATAAATTTGAGTATGTAGCAAATAAGATCGAGGTACCAGATGATAGAATAGGTGAATTATTCATTAAATGTTGCACAATGATATCAATAATTTTTTCAATAATGATTTCAAATCTATCAGTTTTTCTGAACTTACATTTGAGCAGATATTACCGTATTATAGTTATTTAATTTTTAGTCTTCCGGTATATAAATTTCACAGAACCCGTCTTACTTGTCGAAAACAATATAAAGATGAACCGGCAGAAAAATATGCTGAAAATTTACGGAAAATATATGATAGTTGCATTTATAGGAGTTTTTCAGAATGTAGATTATGCAACCAGTTCATTAATGGAATCCTCGATGATGATTTAAGAAATCATTTATATGAAACACCTAATTTATCATTTGATGAAACGGTAGCAAAGGCCATTGAATTTGAAAATGCTACCAAAATAACCCATTATCAAAGTCAAGCTCTTTCAATGATTAATATTTACAATCCAGAGAAGGAAGGTATATTTTATGCATGGTTAAATCAATTTGAGTATGTAACAGATAAGATTGAGTTACCAGATGACATAATGATTAAATTCTTCATGAAGATGGTGGATAATGATATCCATAAGTGTATCAAGAAGACTTACCCTTTTATCAACTTTTCTAAACTTTCCTACGATGAGATGATAAACTTTTACATTTTATATTTTTCTTTATCTTCTAACACTAATTTTTACATACAACGCTTTTAATTGTCGACATCAATATAGACAAGAAACGGTAGAAAAATATGCTGATAGTTTAAAAAGATTATATGATAAGTATTATTCTATGAGTTACCGAGATAAAAAATTACGAGTACGATTCATAAACGGAGTACGCGATTCTGGATTGCGTAAATATTTGAAAAACATTCATTCATTATCATTCAACGATATGGTAACACAGGCCATTGAATTTATAAATGAAAAAGAAAATCGGGAAAAGAATAAAATTGCATATATGATCTAAATTTACTTAAGCGATAAGCAACTAAATAACAGAAAAAGCGAACTATAGTTTTGCACTATTTTAAGTCGTAAACATATTGAGAAATTAAAATGAAATAATTAAAAACTAATTTATTATTATGACATCTTTTACGAGTACAAAAAATAATAAAAACCAATGGAACTGATGCATAAACTATGTTACAGCAAATTATCTGCACTTAAAATAACACGTTATTCCCTGTTAAACAAAAAAGCAGCGAGTGAGAAAGTTGTGTTTCTATTTGTAAGCAATTATCTTACACGTTATTAAAAAATGTCAAAGTTTTAGTCCTAAATCTTATACGCTTAGAGAATTGTATTTATACCGAATAGTATAAAATTTGTTAATAATAACTAACACTTCTTGAAATAAAAACAAAAAACGGTAATTGTTATTCAAAGAAATTAATTTAAATAATTGTGATATTTTTCTTAATGAAAACGTAATTTATTTTTAACATCTTTTCAGTGACTGACTGATCGGACAACCCTATTCAGTTCTTTCAAGTTGCTGAATTTGCAGAGTTGGTCATGAAGAAGTACATAGCAAGATATTGACGGATTGTAAAAGAAACATTTCTAAATATGACTATGTCCCAAATTTATAAACAAGTGATACCATGGAAAATAAAACAGACAAATACAATTATTTAACAGTTTACTTTAGTCTAGGTTTTAATTTTTTTAAATCTTCTCTTATTTTAATAGATAAAATAAGAATTCGATATTAGAAGTAATGACTTGGTCTTCGACTTCTGCGTCTAAAAGCTATTATTTATAAACGAAATATTTGTTTTTTGAACCACTTGAAATATAAACTTTGTAATTATCAATTGCAGTTATGTCAAAAGAATAATTTTTAAAAGCCCTAAAAATGTTTACTTATTAAGACATTTAGTGTAAAATGACAGGGTACTCCAAATTCTTTTAATTCGAAATCTTACATTTCATAATAAATGACTTTTTTGAATAGAAAGAAACATTTTTTACATTTACCATTAATTAGACACAAATTATAATGTAAATTACTAACTTTATGGAGAAATAATCTGACAAGTAGTTTAAAAATAAACAAAAGTATACTATTTTTTCATAAAAGTATGTCTGGTTATAATCCTAATAAATTGTGTAGACTATTTTCTTACCCTTTCACTAACATAATACATTTTTTATAATAAGATACCCTTATTAGAAAGTAATCTTCAAATTCGATTATGGGGTTAAATGTTTTGTAATAAAATGTATAATGAAAATAACATATGTAACTTAAAACATTGGATATCGTTTTTTTTCTTATAATGTTTACTGAACTACATAATATAACATTTACGTGGTATCTACAAACTTTAATATGTTAATAATAAAAGTCATGCAAACATTGCGAATATATCAATTATTTATGAGCACTTTATTTTAGAAGATGTGTAAATATACATTTTTTTAATTCGAAATTTTTTTGGATTTTTAGAAGAACTTTTGTCAACGTATAAATTAGTTTAATAAGCTCGGAATTTGCATTTGACGATACAAGATTTTGAAATTTCATTTATCTTCAACTATCAGGAAAAGCATTAAAGAAACAAAAGTATTTTTTTCCCACGAAAATTAGTGTACACTGATTTATTTACCCATCCCTACATCGTTTATTTCTGCCATATAATTATTGTATTTTCTTGCATACTCACTGCATTGATTCTTCTTCTCGTGGTGCCCGGGTAAGTAAATAAGTAAAAGGTTTAGTTAATGAATCAATAAATTCAGAAGACGAATTTTTGTCTTTGTTCTTTTTTGCTTTTTGTCTGCATCTTTGTGTCTTCTGCTCGTTGTTCGCGAGGTAAACGCGATGCATTTCGGAATTGTGACGTTTTTTTCGCATATGCACTGTTGAATTCCCGCTCGTTTGATTTTCCCCCACCAGCATCGGTACTGTAGATTGGGGCGTTGAAGTACGCGTCATGTTCCTGCGTTTCATTGGCTAGGCCGTTAGTAACGAACCTGTGATCCGCAAGTCAGACGCTGACTCATGTGACTATAATGATCCGACACTAAAAATTGAAAATATTGTATTAAATGTATAGGAATGTTTTTACCAAATAATATAAGATCAATAAAGAAGAAACTTGCGAATTCTCTTTTAACCCCTTAGCTCACAATGACGTTTCAGAGACTTCGTAAGTTTATTAAAGTTATACTTATTTTAGCGCGTTTTGGAAAGTGAATTTAGATGCGACCGAAAAATCGACACCACGAAGTTGTCGATATTTACGATGCGCGGGCAAAGCGATTTCAAATTTACGGCATGAAGTAATTCGTAAATAAAAAAATTAGATTGTACATATTAATTAAAACCTTTATCAATGGTATTTAATATCTTTATTTTATTTTATCATATTATCGTCTTTTCGACAAATGTAGAGTATTATATTGGTACGCGAGATAATTGAAGTTATTTTTGAGGTTATTGAGGTTATGTTCGTTTTGGTACATCAAATAAATATAACTTCTTACGTGCATACATAAGTACATACACTAGTTTTTTTATTGAATTAGCAGGAATAAATCTTTTTTTTGTTCAATAATCAATTAATCGTAATTATTTATCAAACATCTTGCAAAGTTAATTGTACCGCATACGTGTATAAACAAATCATAGGACGTTTGCGATTTGTATAATTTGGAATGTTCAGCTAAGCTGTGTATGTCTCGACGCGTGACTGACCTTGGTCTCGCTTTTAGCACGCATAGTTGAAAATGAAATTGCATGGTAAGGGGAACCGAGGAAGGACACACTATTTGATTTGACCAATGAGCGCGCGCGGTGGCGGAGAGATGGCTGTGAGATGGTGCCAATTCATTTTACGTGAAATTAGTACCACGTCGTACTGTCGGCCAACATAGTGTGTGCATGTGAATGACGAGAAAGAGAAAGAGAAATAGAGAAGGAGAACTTATCAGCTGTGGACTTATCTACAGTTATACAGTGTTGTGTATAAAATCTGAGGTTATATTTATATGTATAAACTATATTAATAATCATATTTACTGTTAAACGTCTGACAAAGTTCATCATTCTTAAACAAATGCGAGTAAGTAATATGGAATTATTCGAATGAATATTTTAGTGTGTATCTTTTTTATACTTTGAGGTTAATTCCTCAATATAACAATTTTAATTGTGATTAAAAATGTTTTCTCGATTAAGAAAAACTAAATAATTAATTACACGGGTAATTTTGATTTTCTTTAATATTTCTAATTTTTAAACATTTATCAAGCTAATTAAATTTTCATGATTTTGTGATTTGTAGAGATGGGTAAATCCAGACCAGAATATATGCGGAATTATCGGTAAAAGAAACGTGAGGAAAAATTAAAAACTAGAGAGGTACAGCCGAAAACAATTGCGCCTAATTTAACTCAACGTAGCAGGGATTTTCGGGCACGTGCTGCGAGCACAATTCTCTCACAATCAACGGCTGACCCAACTACTGCTTTATCAAATCTAATTGTCAGTCACGCTACTTTATGATTGTCATCGTTGAAGTGGACTGGGAATTGTTAGTCAAGATATTGGGGGCATATATGCGGCATAATGCTTATTTGACAATGGACAAACAGTGATTTCGTTGGTCGTATATATTTCTCCGAATCAAACGGTTCAAAAAATTAAATATTTCCTTCATTTTGTACTTTTACTCTATATCAAAGGTGGTTCCGCTCATTTAAAAAAAAACTATCACTCGCTTCCCATGATTTTGAGTAGTGATTTTAACATAAACTTCAGTTTGCTAGAAGCTGAGCCGCTCATAGCTTTTTTGAATGATGAACTCAAGCTCGAAATGAACACAAATTTTTTCAACGGTATTTAAATACTTTGAAATCACAAGTATATGTGCCGTATTTTAGTTATCATAAGTCTATTGTCTCCGCTCTTCCCCAAATTTAATAAGAATAATTATTTTTGATAAAAAATTGCATTACTCCTTCTGTTAATTAAATAAAATTTTTATTAAAGATATAATTATTTGATAAAAAAATGATTTCCAATCATACCCGATTCATTATTTTCAGGATTTAAGTTACTATTGCGTATTTACCACGATAACATGTCAAATATTACACATCATATACGACTACTGTAAGGGTCGTTTCTCTGTTTTTTTTCTTTTTTTGCCACCTTTGGCAGCCTACTATCGTCCATCCTGCCTACATGGTCTCGCCATTTTCTTCTCCTCCTTTTTATCCACCTTACCACATCATGGGTCTCACATTCTTTTCTTATTTCTTTGTTTCTTCTGCTATCTTTTAGTGAGTTCTCTGTTATGGCTCGTAGCGTCTTCATTTCTGTAGTTCTCAGGATACGTTCTGATCTCGTAGATTTTGCCCTTGTCTCTGCCGTATATGTGATTATTGGTCTGAAACAAGTTTTGTATATGCGTATCTTGCTTTTAATGCTCATATAATTATTTCTCCATATGATATTTCTAAGGTATCCGAAAATTATAGAGACTTTGGTTGCTTTGTCTCTTACCTCCTTCTCTAGGTTTCTGTTGCTCGTAATACTTGCTCCTAGATATTTGGGCCGCTTGAGAAAACCGATGTACCGTAGATACCAAGACACTCCAGCTAGTTAAAATCTAGAGCCGGTCCTAAGCCCAGATAAAAGGAGAGGGTTCGGGGTGAAGCTAGCAACCTACCTTTGGTTAAAAACAATAAATCGCTCCTAGAAATAGCAATAAAAAAACAGCTATTATAAAAGTACAAAGTCCTAATAAAAAGAGGAAGAAGAAGAAGATATTTGAATCGTATAACAATTTTTACGATTTTGTTATATACAGCTAACTTGCATCGTCTGGGCTCTTTGAAGATGGTGAATGATCCGGTCTTTTGTACCGGAATAATCATGTTAAGTTCGTCTGTTTAAATCTGTACAGCATCCTTTGCAAGACGTCTTCGTCTTCCGACATGCTGACTACATCGTCGGCGTAGCATATTATTTTTTTTTTATCTTTTCCTAACTTGATTCCTTCTCCAGCTGTTTTCACCTTCTTTATTATTTCGTCCATGATCAGATTGAAAAAGATCGGGCTTAGACTGTCGCCCTGTCTTATTCCACTTGTTATTGGGATTTTCTTCGTTGTCATATTTCTAGCTCTTATCCTACTTGTGTTGTTGGTGTTGAGTTCTTTTATTATTTGTCTTATGGCTCAGTTTAATCCTCTAGCTCTCAGGATCTGTAGTACGTCCCTAAGCTTCACTTTGTCAAACGCTTGCTGGAGATCAATGAAGCACATGTATATTGGTTTATCGAATTCTATGTCAACGCCCATGCAGCGCTGACAATACTAGTTTCCGCTCAATCCCTAATTGTAAATATTACTCTCAAGAATATTGCATTCGTTTTTAAACATACATAAAAAAATTAAATTATATTCATGTGAAATATTTTTGTCCTCAAAAGCACTAGCACATATGCGTATAAGACAATTCCTTTGTCTTTGTAATCAAAGTAACTACGGTTGAATAATAAGTACAATGGTTGATGATAGTTTAAAAACTGATTCAACAATATGTACAGCGTTTCTTTATTATGATTAAAATAAATATAACTTATATAAATACAAATAGTTAATAAAAATAATATCTCTACGAGTTTACTTCTCGTCTCACGTAGTTACGACTCTCAAGTGCCCCGGCCAGGCGATTTGAGCTTGGTCTGAGTATCAAGCAGCCCCCCTTAGCGAGTCGCCTTACAGTTTGAATTTATCCCCAAACTTACACTTGAGTTATTTAACATATTATTATTTTTTAATGGAAAAATAAATTGCAATCATTTTCGTGTACATTCAGTGATTTCCAATTTATTTCTCTTTCGTAGAATCATTATTATTTTATTTAACAAAAAATAGTATAACCCTTTTCTTTTGACTTAAGAAAATTGGTCTATTAGGAGGTTTAAATTATCTATTATAGTAGTCACTGCTTTGTTGAAATAAAAAATTTTTTGACATTAAATAAAGAAGTCTTATCCGCTTTAACGAATTTTTTGAAAAGATATTTTTCATGTTTGGTTCAGTTAAAAATTCATAAAAAAATTTATTGACACCTTCTGTTGCGTTGAGTCCATCCTCGGTGCCCATGAACAAATTTAAGACGACTTTTACTTTATATATTGCTCTTTTGCCAACTTTTAAGGCATCCATGAAGTGATACATCGTCCAGAGAGGATTGTTTCTTAATAATTCAAATAGAAAAGCCAAACGCGCATCGTAACATAAATAGATCTCGTGATGTTCAAAAGGTAAATGAGTAGGATTCACATTGAAAAAACGAAACCAATAGATTATTGCCGCTACACATACTTCAGGATACTTAAAATAGTCTTTTGAGAGGAGTTCCGCGGCAGTATTCCCAGCATTTATACCTTTTTTATGATATTTCTGCAATACTTCTATAATTGGAGATAATTTATCTTTACCCATCTTCTGAAGTATTATTCAACATATGGAGCGTAAACTTATCACTGCAATCGAATCTTGATATGAAATATTAAAATAACTCACTATATGAATGTTTAACTTTGCTTTTATGTCAATTTCGTCGTATTTAACACATTGCGTACGGCTCACGAGATATCTCGTTCTCATGTTTTATTTCGAATCAATCGTCAACGTAAACAAGCAACGGCAAATAGATTGTTGCGTTACCAGGATAACAAAGCCTCTCCCATGCTTAAGAATAATATATGTGAATATAATACCAAAAACAAATTAGAATTGTATGTATCCACTTTAGATTGCTCACCAAGAAGCATGCTGCTACAGCGTTCGGAAATGTGCGAGTTTTGAGCGCGGTTTGACCGCGCAGAGCGCCGTACGCAATGTGTTAATTGCGATATAGATGACTTCGGAATATTACAAATCGAAATATATACTGGTACATATTGTTGTGCGTGGATTTGATTTGATAGGAATAGACGTTATTAATATGGCAAATAAGGAATTCTCAAAATAAACAAACAATAATAATATCCTGTAAAATTGTAATATCCTATCTTTAGTGGTGGAATATAATAAATAATATATCAGTATAAATATAATTCACACACACAACCGGTCAAGGGATAATTCTTTCTGAGAAAATACTATCAACAATAAATAAGACATTTATTTTGAACAAAATTTCTTTGGAAAAGCATTTATAAGTCAAAACAATTTGATTTTCGATTCTGTGACCGATTTTCCTCATGACAATAAACGTTGATAAACATTGATATCACAGAAATCGTAGCATATCAGAAAATAACAGTTCGCTTTTAATTATTTTAAATTACTATCAATTTATATATATATATATATATATATATGACAAAAGATATTCTAATAGTGTATATGTTACCGTCAAAGCCGGAAATCAGGCATTGCTAGTAATTCCTCGGTATTATTATGAATGCAATGAGCCTTCAGACGAAGTCGGAAATTGAAAAATTCTTCCAATTTTTCCTAGGCATCGAACATAATACTTTGATATTCTTTAGAATATCAAATTACTATTTAAACAACGTTAAAAATAATAAATCCTCAAGCACAGGCCCGTCGCACCCCCCCCCCTCCCGCCCCAACAGACAATCCGCTAATCGCTCCCATACACACACACACCACGCATGCGATCGGCTGATGAAGCGAGCTGAAATAACTTTCATACAAAGAAATAATAAACCATTACTTTCTTTATTTTTATTCTTCCTATGAAGCTGATTTATACAAAAAACGTTTTTTCTGTAGCTATCAATATGGACAAGAAACGATAGAAAATTATGCTAATAGTTTACGAAACTTATATAAAAAGTGCAATTATGCAAGTCGCTTAGAGGTCAAATTATGCGAGCAATTCGTTAGTGGAATCCACAACGATGATATAAGAACTCATTTACTTGATATTCCTTGTATTTCATTCGATAAAATGGTAGTAAAGGCCATTGTATTTTAAATAGCTAAAGAAATCATCTACATCAAGCTTTTTTAATATTTAAAACGTACAATCACAACAAAGGAAGATACATTTGATGAGTGGTTAAATTAAATTTAAATATGTAGCAGATATTGTCAAAGTACCAGATAATAAAGTGGTGGAGAATGATGTTCATACAGTTATAAAGAAAAATATTTCTGTCAACTTCTCCGTACTTTCATAGGAAGTTATGATAAATCATAATCAACGATATTTTGCTTCTTGCCATGAAACTAATTTGTACAGATCGCGTTTTATTTGTCAAAGTGACTATGAGCAGGAAACGATACAACGTTATGCTGATAATTTACGGAAAATATATAATAAGTGTAGTTATAAAACGCTCGTAGAAAGTAGATTATGCGACATACAAGAATAAAAAAACATTTTCTCCTTTGAACTAGGACAAAAAGTAAAAGTATAAACTCGAATTTAAAAAACATACGATTTGAAAAAAAGAAATTGACTCATTTGGTAAGTTTTTCGAAAAATAATGAGCATGTTAAAACAAAAACCTACCAACTTCGAGAAAGAAATTTTTATCTGGAAAAAAGGTGGAAAAATTTTCATGCTCAATAATATTTAAAATCAACTGTTGAAATGAAAGGGAATACATTAAAAAGTGGCAGATTGTGTGTAGTAACCCTTACATGTATTTCTCTTATATAAAGCAAACTGTAGCCCTACAGGTCAAAAAAATTGGTAAATGTACATATGAGCCGATAGTTCATTCTGGTATATTTTCATATATTATGCGTTTATAGTCCACACCAATATATTTTCGTATTCATACGTTTGTAATAAAAAAGTTCGGGTCATTATGAACTATGTGTCTATTAAAAAATGTCTTTTAACACTATGCCGTGTCCGCACGTCTAATTTAGATTTTTTCGCGTCGCGCTGTTTATTTATTAACTTGTGCATAGCACCAACGTGGAGCCACCGGCACTTATCCGATATTTTTTGCATGGCACAACCGTGGAGCCACCGGGACGTCATAGTGTTAATTCTGCAAGTTCACCGTAGTGAACAATTTTTCAAATCGATTATGTTTAATAATAAGCAATTTTATTTTAAACACTATTTACCAGCGCTGTACAAAATAGTTTATTTAATTTAGAATAAACGAGTCTATAAACTTCTAAAACACAAAATACATAAACAATATCATCACTACAATTGAATACATTGTGATAAATTTTATCGAATTTAGCAGAGTTTCTAATTCTTGCATAATTTTGTCAATGAAAATTCTAACTCTAATAATGTGCAAATTTTTTATTGACTGTTTTTTTCCGTTATTTTTGCAATAAACTATTTCTGTTGTGAAGTACTGTGTGACTAATTTGTAAAATATTTATAATTATATTCAGGATACACACAAAATGTATGTCAAATGTTTCATATTTGGTAAATGGGGTCCCAAAAAGTTGCACGTATCTGCTATAGTGTATGTTTCAAGCGACTACATTGTTCCAACTTTTTGATCCGCACGGTTTCTATAGTTCAAAACATTAGCTTTCGCTGGATGTATATATACATTTCTATCAAGTTGGAAATATAGTAGTAAATAAAAGTAAATTAAAAAATTAGTATAAAAAATAAAAATTAAAAAAGTAATAATTTCTTACGGATTAACATAACAGGTAACCCCTTATTAGATATTTTGAGTATTAATAACAAATATTCTTTTGTTTAAATAAAAAAATTAATACTCAATAAAATGACATAGTATTAGGTGAAAAAACTGCGTTTAACTATAATAATGCAAAAAATATCCTTTAGATAGGGTTATTTTTAGAAAAATAATTTAAATAAATAGTAAGATTAAACCGTTACATTTTGTAAACTTTAGAATTTTTTTTGGACGTGAAATTATTTATATTCCTTGATGATGTTGATACGTTTAGTAAGAACTAGTAAGAGGCAGTCAGTAACTTCCTGCTCCTTTTCAGTCTTATTTACAGTTGAGTTTAAATAGATAATCGCTTAACGGCCGACAAACAGTGAGAATATCATTAGTACATAAGTATTTCTATTTTTCTAAACTTTCTACTATCGTTTAAGATATTCTCTGCCTTCGATACGGCCTTGCATTTCTTCACTGATGTATATATACATTTAAAATAAATATTTATATAATAAATATATGAGAGAGAGAGAGAGAGAGAGAGAGAGACATTGACACATTTTGTTCAAAAGATTTACTTCGAGGGACATTTTACAAAAACTATATAGTGCTCATTGATAAAAGGTAAGCAAAAAACCGGACAAAGAATTTCTTATCCACTTCAGTTTTATAAGAAATAAAAAGATTTCATTTGTTTTGGAAATATTAGGAATAATGGATAGTTTGCTGTGGTTAATATCTAATGCTCTTAAGTATATCACGAGATTCGATCCGCATAGGAAATCTTTCCTTCTATGGCAAAATGAGTTTGAGTTTGTCGTAAATTTTTTCAAAGTACCTGATAATATTAAAGCTAGATTTTTATTACATATGGTAAATCCTTCTGTTTTAAAAATAATTGCTCAGAAAGTAGCTCCAGTTGTCCCTTTCAATCTTCCATACGATATTCTTATATCTACTTTAGAAAGCATTTTCTCACCTTATCAAGGGTTACATGCGGTAGAATTTCGTTTTAATATTCGAAATCAAATGACTCGCGAATCTCCAGTACTATATGCTCATGCTTTAAGACAGATACTTATTAAAGCCAATCCTGGCAATCTTATGAATACTTTGCTGCTTAATAGATTTTTAAGAGGATTAAAATGCGATATAGCTAAAAAGCATTTGCTACAAATGAAAACCCTAACATTAAACGGTGCGATAACAATTGCTCAGCAAATAGAAGTTCAAGAAATAAACAAATGGAGGCAGAATATAATGAACATATAATAATATACACCAGAATATAATGAAATACAAGCCGTACAAGCGAACATTTTAGAAATCATTCCATAATTAGTAGTTTAAAATTATTTATTTTTACAAAACTACTTGTTGAATGAAAAAATGCCAAAACATTGCTGAGTCTTCTATAAGCTAATTAATTTTTTATATAAGAGAAAGAGAGCTTACGCAATTCGAAAAAAAGCATGCGAAACAGCTGTACTTTTTATGTAAAAAAAAATCTAGCTCAATATCTAAATAGTTAACAATTTAAATTCAGGATCTTCCTTATTATTATTTATACGTTAAAAATAAATAGATACGAATTCGTTACTTGCAGTAAACATTGAAATAAAATTACAAAACATAGTGATTTCTTCTCAAAACAATATTGTTGTTTCGTGCCCGTGTACAAAATAATGACACCATCTTGTAACAGATTTGTTATTGACGATTTGAACTTTTAAATTATCTTCTGTTATTATTATTATAATATTCATTAGCATTTAAGTAGATATTAGGATTTATAATTTTTGTTTTGTCCTATACAAAGAGATAAATATGGACGATTAATGACAGTGAATATTTATTAGCAATAACTTCAAGTATGAATTATTTCCCAGTCATTAATCATCATAAAGAATCTTTATTTATGTAATCAGCCTTTTTACATCAAATTATCTGAGTTGTAAATTATCATTAAGTTGAAAACAGTGTCGTCCGTCGTCTGCCAGATAATCTTTCTACTGAAAACCATATCAAACATGAAATTAATATTTTTGTCAACGCATATATTTTATTGTTACCTACGGAATTTTGTTTGACAGAAATAAGTATTTTATCATTAAACGTACATTAGCAGTAAGGCTCTAGTTAATAGGAATAGTCCAGTCACTCAGAGAAAAATGAATGACGTTCAGGTGAGAAAATACTACAGTTTGATACAATGGTAATTCGACGTCGCTGAATCGAATGGTGCTAATTTTTTTGCAATACGATGTGGCGTTTACGAGAGAAAGGGTAAAAAAGGGTAAAAAATGGCCGTATCTTAGAATCTAGGCATTTAATCGAAAAAAGTTTCAAACAAAAGTTGTTGAGAATTGAAAAATACATAAAAAATGTTCTAAGGTGTATCTTCGTATTTGCAAAAATAAGCGAGAAAATGAAGGTGAAAGGTAATTATAAGAGAGGGGGCAAGCCACGCCTCTACGTCGGTCTTTACAGGCGAGCGAGCTAGTGTGCGTTATCTTGGGGTCTCTCGGTCGTGAATGCGAGTGCGAGTGAGAAAA